>JAVKPL010014843.1:0-88421 GCA_032173675.1 Gastrolobium villosum | reverse complement strand
ATTATTATATGAAAACTCAACCAGTGGAAGGTATCGATCCCATGCCGTACCCTGCTCCAGAGTGCAAGCCCTCAGCATATCCTCCAATGTCTGAATGGTCCTCTCAGTCTGACCATCCGTCTGTGGATGATAAGCAGTACTCAATCTCAACTGAGTGGCAAGAGCCTCCTGCAATGCTCCCCAGAAGCGAGAAGTGAACTTCGGGTCCCGATCACTAACAATATTATCAAGTACCCCATGAAGCCTCACAATCTCCTTCACATAGAGCCTGGCCAATTTCTCAGCAGAGAAATCTACCCAAACTGGTAAAAAGTGTGCGGATTTTGTTAATCTATCCACAATTACCCAAATAGAATAATAACTAGCCTGTGTTCGCGGCAACCCCACCACAAAATCCATGGAGATACTCTCCCATTTCCATTCAGGAACATCCAGTGGTTGCAACATACCAGAAGGCTTTTGATGCTCAATCTTGACCTTCTGACATACGAGACACTTGGAGACAAATTCAGCAATATCTTTCTTCATACCAGGCCACCAGAAATTAATCTTTAGGTCCTGATACATCTTTGTAGCTCCCGGATGGACAGTGAATTGACCCCTATGGGCCTCTGTCATCACTTCCTCTGTCAACTGTCTAGGTACAACAATACGATCCTAATATAATAGTATACCCTCATCATTGCAGGATACACCACTCTGACCTTTCAGTCGTTTAGCACTTTCATTCTGCAGCTGAGCATCTTTAATTTTTGTCATCATTTCGTTCTCAATTCTTGTAATTTCGATGTCACAAATTCTGCCTGGAAAGACTTCAGACAATTTCATATCTCTGAACCTCTCGATTACATCAAAATCTCTCATCATCATGCTTGCCATGCTCACTGACTTTCGGCTCAATGCATCCGCTACAACATTAGCCTTGCCGGGATGATATTTCAATTCGAAATCGTAATCCTTTAAGAATTCAGTCTACCGTCGTTGCCTCATATTCAATTCTTTTTGATCGAATAAGTACTTTAGGCTCTTGTGGTCACTAAATATGAAAAACTTCATTCCATACAAGAAGTGCCTCCACTGTTTCAATCTGAAAACGATTGCAGCAAGCTCTAAGTCATGGGTCAGATAGTTTTCTTCATGAGGTTTCAATTGCCTCGAAGCATACGCTACCACTATCATATCTTACATCAGCACACAACCCAATCCCTTTTTAGAAGCATCACTGTACAACTCAAATTCACCTTCCGGATCAGGAAGTACTAACACTGGAGCAGTCGTCAACTTTTCCTTTATCTTCTGAAAACATTCTTCGCATTCATGTGTCCAAATAAATGGAGTATCCTTCCGGGTCAAACGGGTCAATGGCAAAACCATTTCCGAAAATCCTTTAATAAATCTCTGGTAATAACCAGCCAAACCCAGAAAACTCCTTACTTCAGTCACAGTCTTGTGCCTCTCCCAATCAATAACTGCCTCTATTTTATTATGATCAACCGCCACCCCATCAGCAGAAATGACGTGACCCAGAAATTGCACTTGAGAAAGCCAAAATTCACAATTAGAGGGCTTTGCATACAACTGTTTATCTCTGAGGATTTGCAATACAGTTCTCAAGTGATTCTCATGCTCTTCCTTACTCTTGGAATATATCAGAATATCATCAATAAATACAATCACGAATTGATCCAGAAACGGCTTGAAAATGCGATTCATATAATCCATAAACACCGCCGGAGCATTAGTGAGTCCAAATGGAATTACCTGATACTCATAATGTCCATATCTAGATCGGAAAGTAGTCTTCGGAATATCTTCCTGCTTAATTCGGATCTGATGATAACCTGACCTCAAATCAATCTTTGAAAAGTCACAAGCACCCCTCAACTGATCAAGCAAATCATCTATGCGAGGGAGAGGATACTTGTTCTTAATAGTCACCTTATTCAACTGACGGTAATCAGTGCACAATCTCATGCTACCGTCCTTCTTCTTGACAAATATCACTGGTGCTCCCCACGGGGACACGCTAGGCCTAATAAACTGCTTAGCCGAAAGCTCCTCAATATGCTTCTTCAACTCGGCTAATTCCGGTGGTGACATCCGATACGGAGCCAGAGAAATGGGTTCCACACCAGGCAACAAATCTATGGTGAACTCAATCTCTCTGTGAGGTGGAAGCTGCGGAATCTCATCCGGAAACACATCCACAAACTCCTTCACCACAGGAATATTGTCAATCTCCTCATGACTTCCACCCACTAAACCCCCCACAAAGACATATCCCAATGCCCCGGCCCTCAAAGCCTTTCTAACTTGCCACACAGATAGATATGGGGAAGAACTAGTAGCAGAATCATCAGCAGAGAGCACAATTCTTTTTCCACAGCAGTCTATCATAGCACAGTTCTTTGATAACCAATCCATTCCCAAGATAACTTGAAGACTGATCATCGGCAAACAAATAAAATCCAGCACATAATCTCGGCCTTCATATTTAAATTCCACACCCTTGCATAACACTGATGTGTAACGCTTCTCTCCAGTAGCAGTCACCACTCTCATTGGAGGAGAAATGTCGTACATTTGCAAGTTTAGCCCAAAGGCCATAAAATCAGACATACAGGAGTGTGTAGCTCCTGAGTCAAACAGGACTTCAATGTCCATATTACCAATATAAATTATACCTTTCACAAGATTTGGAGCCTTTACTGATTGTTGACGGTCCATGGTGTATACTCTACCAACCGTCTGTGCCTCGATCATGGGTGGAACAACAGAAACAGGAACAGCCGCAGCTTGAACTGCCATAGTCCTCACTTCAGTCTGAGGACATTGTCTCGAGTAATGGCCGGGCCTTCCACATTTATAACATATAATTTCACCGGTGGCACACTGGCCTCTATGCTCCCTCCCACATCCTTTACACTTAGGAGGAGGTCCTCTATCAACAAAATTCTTCTGAGTCCCCGGCTTCTTGAATATATCTGCTGGGTTGTTCACACTCAGCTTCTTATCTTTCATCTTTTTATTCTTCCAATAACCCGAACCTGTTGCTTTATTAGAAGTAGGTACTTGGGCCTCAGAAGGCTTCTTGGTACTGGACACACCATATACCTCTTCTACCATCCGGCACTGATTCACAAACCGGCTGAACTCTCGGATGTCACAGTTTGACATCTTCCGAGACATCTTCTCATTCAGACCCCACTGAAACTTGGAGGTCATCTCAGCCGATGTGGGTAAAGCTCTCCCATAATTAGCATATTTCACCAATTCGTTGAACTTGGCAAAATATTGGTCAATAGACATTGACCCTTGCTTCAAATCGTTATACTCATTCTGCTTTCTTTCCCTAGCCTCCCTAGGAAAATAGTTATCTAAGAACAGCATCTCAAACAATCGCCAGGTAATTTCCCGGCCTTCAGCTTCTAGAGGTTGCACAGTATTAGTCCACCAATCCTCCGCTTCCTCTTCCAACATATAAACGGAGTAGACCAATTTCAATGCATCAGGGCACCTCATAACCCTGAAAATCTTCTCCATAGCTTGGAGCCATTTCGCTGCCACCATAGGGTCATATTCTCCTTTAAAAGAAGGAGGTTTATGTTTTCTGAAAGCCATTAATCTTCTTTCTTCGGCTTCGTGCTCATCAACCTGTTCTGCATGCGGTTGACGCACCTCAGTGTGCTGGCTATGACTACCTGAGTGGTCACTTGCTTCACCCTCATTATTACCCGCTCCGTCTTCTTCATTGTGAGCAGGTGGAGTAGGCGTGGCAGTGTGAGGAGGAGGAGAGGGTTGCCGGTACTCGGGTCTAGCACCCCTCATCGCCCTCAGCTCATTCATCATTGCGGTCATAGCATTCCGCGTATCCTCATTTGTCTTAAGCAAGTTCTCGTTAGCACGGCGACTAACTTCCAACTCCCTGTGCACAGCTGCCAGGGTTTCAACCATAGGATCCGGCTGCCCGACCGTTGTCCCACAACCACCTCGTGGCCTAACGAAAGCAGCCAAAACAGGATCTGGCTGAGCGTTTGCATTCGATGCTTCGGCGTTATTCCGGTTCCTCGTCATGACACTACACAAGTTACACCCAGAAATGAGTTGATCAGGCTCACACTAAGTGATCACAAATGCAATAATCATCAAGAGTACCAAAACAACAATAAAGCATTAAACAACAAACACAATTTACAGTAGTCCACAAGTTTCCCTACAAAACTGCTCTGATACCATAAAATGTAACACCCCGTTCTAGAACCGGTTTGTTAACATCAACTTATGATATTAAGCGCAGTTACAATCACATTGGTGCAATTAAAATCCGGTTAAATTTTTCTTTTAGAACAAGTCGAACTAAAATTACCCAATTGCGTGACCATAACCATAATACATTGCGGAATAAAATAATTAAAGCTTAATACCATACTTTCATTTCATTTATTATGATCTCCATTTGACCATTATATTATAGGATTTCTCATTATTTACGCGTGGGTTCAAACCGCGCTCAAATCGGAGCACCGTAGCCCAAGTTATGAGATTTTTACGAAATGGAATGCTGAATTTCCCAGGACCCCTACGCTCCAAGCGTGGATCTCACGCTCCGAGCGTGGGCAGTCAGAAGGTTGACGCTCATAGCGTGAATCTCGCGCTCCGAGCGTGGGCAGTCAGGAGCAAGCACCCAAAACAGGGCAGTTTGACCTACCTGTGGTGTTTTAACCATAACTTGAGTTATATTTATCCAAATTACACAATCTTGGCCTCTATGGAAAGCTAAGAAACATATCTACAACTTCCATCAAGACACAAGTAGGGGTGGCAAAAATGAGCCAACCCGTCGGGTTGGCTCGTAACCCGCACAAAATGAGCCGGGTTGGGTTGGTAAAAATGAGCTGTCAGCTCGATTTAGCCCGACCCGAGCCAACCCGAGCTCAAACGAGCCAGCTCGCGGGTTGAACGAGCCAGCTCGCGGGTTACTCTTCTTCTTTTTTTCTTTTTTTTTCTTTTTTACTAAGGGTTATGTTTGCTTAACTGCCCGTTTCATTGATGTCAATTGAAAGCTGAATAATAAAATTATTTCCTCCCGTCACATGCCTCCTCCTCATACTGGATTTGAGTTGACTCATAAAATACTTGGTTTGTTAAAGGAATGGGGCATACAGAAGAAGATTTTTACCATTATTTTGGATAATGCATCTGCAAATGACTCTATGGTTGGTGGTTTGAGAAGCCAATTGAATATGCAAAAATTATTGTTATATGATGAGAAATTTTTTCATGTGCGTTGTTCTGCACACATATTGAATTTGATTGTTCAAGATGGAGTAAAAGTTGCAAATGATGCCTTGTCTCGGATTAGAGAGTGTTAAATATATAAAAGGCTCAAAATCAAGAATGATCAAATTTAAGGAGTGCATTGAACAAGTTGGTGGTGAGAACATTATCCATTAGGCAATCAATAGTTTTGGCGGTGTTGATAATTTTATACAGCAGAACAAACCACAAAAATTAAATTTTTTGAGCCAACCCGTGAGCCAATATTTTGAGCTAACCAACCCGCGAGCCAACCCACTGGCATCATTTCGAGCTAACTCGCGAGCTTTTTCTGAGCCAACCCGTGAGCTGATTATCGAGCTAACCCGCGAGCCAACCCTAACCCGGCTCGGGTCGAGCCGGGTTGGATTTTCTGGCTCATTTTTTTTTCGAGCCAACCCGACCCGACCCGTTTTTTTCGGGCTGAATGCGGGTTGGGCCGGGTCGAGCCGGGTTGGCCCGTTTTACCAACCCTAGACACAAGGGACCAAATCTATCGTATAGGATACAAAAATTGGACAACAAAACAGGGTATCTTTGTTTTAAATTGGTTTTCCAACCTAAAGGTCTTCTTTCACCTAATTTACATCATATAATCCTTTCAATATATGATTTCTAGTCCGTCTAGATACTCATACACTAAGAGAAGCATGCATATGATTTCATCATATATACATATATCTAATAATTACCACATTACATCATGTTTATAAGTTTCAATTACAAATCATGGGACTTAGCTACAAAACACTATGATCAACTCCTTGGCTCCCATCAACAAAAGAGATACCAAAGGGGATGAGCATAGGCTAAGTCCAACCAATTAAAACATAGCATGCATATGACAATTGTCTTTCATTTACAATCCTATGCATAGGAACTACAAAATGGCATGCTTAATCACAATGATGAAACTCTTCATGTATCAACTACTTCAAATATGGCCACTTGCCATCAGAGGCTCCTGCAGCATCCTTTCCTGAAAGGGGTCCCCAACAACACGGGGTGAGATATACGAATATATCCAGTAAACCAGGGGTCCTTGGAGCATCTCTCCACCCCATAGTTCAATAACAGTGTAATAGCAATGACAATAATAATGCAGCAAATACATATCCATGCAAGTGTAAACAACATCTCCAGGAGAAATCCCTCGAGCTCTCGAGCTGTCCTAAGGATACTCAGATGCAAATAGTCCTACTGGCCAGCTAAACTACCAAGTATGATTTACGCATCGTCATGCTACATACCAACATACGGAAACACCATCATATGTCACACCAAAGCATGCAAATACATATAATGAAGCATTACTCTATTTCATTGCATTTATATACAACAACACACCATGACCCGTTCAGGGCTTGGTGGAACAATAAAGGGAATTACACCCAAGGTCCGAAGGCTTACCTCAATGCTTCCAACTTAACCTTTGTTCTTCACCAATCTTCACAACACAATTATCAATCCCAAGGAGCTAACCGAGCTCCATAGCTTGCTCCAAGGTTGGTTACTATAACACCTCAAATATTTAAATGTGTATTTTAATATTATACTGAGAAATGAAAGTTGATGGATTAGTGAAAATCCATGAATTATGGCCAAAATGGGCAAAAAGGGCAAAATGGTAATTTGCCAACCGTGTGTTCTGAGGCTTAAATATTGAGTTAGAGATTTCAAATGACAAAAATAATACTGGAAATGGAATCAGGGCGGAAAATTGAGTGAATAGGCAAATTTGGGAAAAATTGATGAATAGTGAATTTTTAGTGTTAAAATACTGTGGTGTGAGTGTACCGATAGGTGTGAAATTTTATCAATATTTTGGAGAAATAAAAATATGTCATGGACTGGAGAAATATGTAGATTAAGAATTTATGATCGGAAATTTTATCGGAGTTAAAGTTAGATCGCGTGTGGGACCCGTGTGACCGAAGTCACTTGGCCCCACCCTCTTTTTCTTCTTCTTTCCTCCTCTTTTCTTCTCCATCCTCGCGCACAGCCCCTGCAAAAGAGAGAAAGAACACCATTTCCTCCATTTCTTCCCATTTCATCATTTCTCCACTGAATCGCTTGATTTTGGTGTTGAAATCTATCGTAAACAACCTTCCAAAGCCATTGGTAACACTTAGAAGCCTTGAATCCATCTCTTTCGCCGCGTTTTGAGCAAACTCAGATTCGACCCACTTGAGTTTTTGGAGATTTCTTGGAGTTTTGATCTTCAAATGGTTTAGTGAAGCCTTGGTGGTGATCATACAACACATTGTAAGTATATTTGTGGTCTTTTGATGGTTGATTTCATAGATCTATGAATTTGTGTTCAAAGCTTTGATTTTAGATGTGTGATGATAGAGAGCCCAAATGGAAAAATGCTATTAGATGAAAAGGCCTTAGAATCATGTTTGTAAGCTAGAAATGCTATGTTAAATTTTGGTGAAAAATATAGGTTTTTAACTTAGAGGAATTTGAGGAATTTTCATGAAAAGTGAGTTTTGGTGTAATTTGGATTTGATGATTGTTGTAGGGTGCCTCACACGGACGGAATTGTGAAAAGTTAAATTGGAGCATACGTTTGGAACGGATTGCTAAGTATTGAGGTAAACTCTTGGAACTTGGGTTTAATCCCTAGTGTGCTCCACCACACCTAGAGGAAGGTTGTGGTTGGATTATGTGGTTATGACATGATGTGATTGTGTGCTTGTATGCATATTGCTTGTATTGTGTGAAAATTGTTTGGTCACTGGCCAGTTGACGTGTGTTGGTTTGGACATCCGCTGGGTTCATCCTACGGGAGAATGCCAGTTGGAATGCCATGGTGTTGACTCTGGGAGCGACATCAGGATGATCCAAGCGGGGGACGTCCGCCGGATAGGGCTCATGAGGAGTTCCGGTTGGGTATTGCCATGGAGTCTTCTCAACCATGGGAGAGGCGCCAGGACTGTCTCGGGAGTTATATGATGGAGTCCTTGAACATGAATCCATGAGTGGATGTTCTTGGGTGTCTCCAGGTGGATGGTGATATTGTCTTACTTGCATATTACATTATGTCATATTTGTACATTTTAGTGAGCCATGGAGTGGAGAGAGCCTCTAGCTCCATTGGTTTACTGAGATATATCCGTATATCTCACCCCGTGTTTGGGGGACCACATTTCAGGTCACTATGAGCCGGGAGGAGCTTCGGGCAAGAAGCCCGTATAGTGGACGTTGGATTGGCATGCGGTGCATTGGGATTGCATGGCTTTTTGGAGGAGTTTATGGAGTGCACATAGCATACCATTAGTATTTTGAGACTTAGGTCATTAACATATTGCATGATGTTAATTCCATGCTTTTGTTAGTGTTCATGATTATATGCTAAGTCTTGTTTATGTTTCATTATTCATGGCATGGATAACTGTATATTTTGAGTGAGCATGGGACTTGTCCATTGCCACATTCATAGCCTTGAAGTCTTGATGAGTAATGTTGTAAAAAGGGTCCATATTTGCATGTAAATGGCCATTATTTTGAGGATGTTGTAAATGATGTTTAATCTAAGGAAAATGCATGATGGAAGGGCCTAGAGCCTACATTAGGACATGATTATGTGTTATGTGGAGTACCAAGGGGTTAGGGATGGATTACACACCCTTTTTGGGGCTTAAAATGCTGTAATCTGTCATTTTGCTGCATAGTAATCGATTACCCAAGGCATGGTAATCGATTACCATGCAACAGGGGACGAAAAATTGGCTACTGTCTTCACTGGTAATCGATTACTGGCCTTTGGTAATCGATTACCATGTGAGGTAATCGATTACCCAAAGTTGGTAATCGATTACCAGAACGGAGGATTGAGAAATTTAGCTACTGCCTCATTTTTGACTGGTGGTAATCGATTACCACCCACTGGTAATCGATTACCACAGTGTAATTTTCGAAAATTAAGGTTTTTCTAGACTAAAAGAAAGGGACTTAACTTGATGGGTAGAACTCCAAATGGTACGTGGTTTGAAACCACGCGTAGATAACGTAAAGGACTACAACTTGATAACTTATGAGAGTAAGATGGTGAGTTTAAATGAATTGAATAAAAAGAAGGATTTATGATGTTAGAAAAATGTATGATTCCGCAAATTGCATTTACAATTATAGTGTGGTTTTAATTGATTACGGAAAATGTATTGATGTAAAAGAAAAGGAATATGTTAAAAGAAAAATTTGCCGTAATTTAATTAACCTAATCACTGTGATTGTAACTGCGCTTAATATCATAATCAATGTTAACAATACCGGTGTACAACGGGTTGTTACATTTTATGGTATCAGAGCAGTTTTGTTTAGGGAACTCTGATTGTTTGTGTATGTTGTATCTTGTGTGCCATAGCTATCTGTGAACTATTTATGATTAATGTATATGTGATTCCTCAGTGTGGGTCTGATCAACTCGTTCCTTTGTGTTACATGTACAGATATCATGAGTAGGGCACGAGGTCGCCGTGGGGCACATGGTGCAGGTCCTTTGCCACCGGATCCGGTCACTGCAGTCCTGAATGCTCTGCAGGCGGAGACGGCTGCAAATAGAAATATGACTGAGAACCTGATGAAAGCTAATCAGGATATGATGCAGGCCTTTATGGCTGAGATGAGGGCGGATAGAGGTCGTCCTAGGAGGGATAATACACCTCCACATACGGCTACGGTGACTCCTACACCGACGCCATCTGTTACTCCTCAACAGGGGGAGAGTGGGGCTAGTCACCACACTGGTGAGGCTAGTCATCATACTACTACGGACCCTAGCTATGTTCCGGATCCATCATCTGTTGCCCAATCTACTGGGGCTGCTGGACAGGTGCTTGATAATGCTGACGATGAGCGTAGGCTCATATCTTTTAGGAAACATAAGCCACCCGCATTTCTGGGGTCAAGGGACCCAAAGGAGGTCACTGCTTGGTTGAGGGGTATGGACAAGATTTTTCAAGTTATGAGATGCCAAGATTCGCAGAAGTTATTGTACTCCGTTTATATGCTGGAGGGTGATGCCCAAGAGTGGTGGGACAATGTGTCTCGCCCATTTGTTATTCAGGGTGAGGTTCTTACTTGGACTATGTTTGAAGGATTATTTCATGAAGAATATTTTCCCCGCGATGTTCGGGAGGCAAAGCAAGGTGAATTTGATAATTTGGTACAGGGAGCTATGACTGTGGATGCCTATGTGGCGAAATTTAATGAACTTGTCAAGTTTGCTAATTATGGGGGTACTCTACCTACTCCGGAATTCTTGTCAGCTAAATTTCAAAGAGGGCTGAGTGAGAAAATTGCAAAGAGGATGTCTAATACTGCGGTGAGGAACTTTGCTGATTTGGTGACCCAATGTAAGAGGGTCGAGACTGTTTATGGGAGGTATCCGAAATCTGAGTCGGCAAAAGAGCAAGATGTTAAGAGGACACATGGTCCTTCTGGAAATACTAATAGAGGAGGTTTTAATAATAATAACAGGGGTAGGGGGTTGCATGTGAGGCAGCCTCCTGGTCAGTTCAAGAGGGGTGGAAATACTGGTGGTGGTGGTGCTTCGAACAGATATTTTACCCCACAATGTGGGAAGTGTGGGAAATACCACAGAGGTGTATGTGGTGCTGGTACGTCGAACTGTTTTAGATGTGGTCAAAGTGGCCACTTTGCTAGAAATTGTCCATCTTCTTCGGGGCAGGCTGCGAATCTGCAGGCCTTGCCGCCAGCTACTACTACTGCTGCTCCTACTGCTGTTGTTCCTACTGTGGGACGAGTTTATACTACAAATGCACAACGTACTGAAAAGGCTCCGAATTTGGTCAAAGGTATAATTTTTCTATCTAATGTTGATTTGTCTGTATTGTTTGATTCGGGAGCAACACATTCATTTGTGGCGGACTATGTGGCTAAGGCGTTGGACTTAAAGGTAACATGGATGGTTCCTCCGATGCGTATTACTACCGCTACAGGAGAGGTTAGTGAGTCGTCTTGGATTTGTGAAGATGTGAAGTTCACTTATTTAGGCAGGGGTTATACCATTGATTTAATTATCTTACCCCTGGCCTCTGTCAATTTGATTTTGGGGATGGATTGGTTGTCTCGGAACTGCGCAATGATTGATTGCTGCGGGAAGAGGTTGTTGTTATCTCACGAGAGGCCGTCTGTTTGTCCGTCTCTGTATTTGTCTGTAAGTCAAACTGTGAAAGCCTTGAAGGCTGGAGATTTGGGTTATGTCTTGTTGGGCGGATTGGTAGGTGACAAGAAGGAAGAGATTTCTGCTATTCCAGTTGTTAATGAGTTTGAGGATGTATTTCCGGATGAGATACCGGAATTCCCACCTGAGAGAGAGATTGAATTCTCGATTGATTTGTTGCCTGGTGTGGGGCCGATTTCCTTGGCTCCATACCGGATGTCGCCACTTGAGTTGGCCGAGTTGAAGAAACACATTGAAGAATTGTCCGCGAAGAATTTTATTAGGCCGAGTGTGTCTCCGTGGGGAGCACCGGTGATATTTGTAAAGAAAAAGGATGGTAGCATGAGATTGTGCACTGACTACCGACAGCTGAATAAAGTGACTATTAAGAACCGGTACCCATTGCCGCGTATTGATGATTTATTGGATCAGTTGAGGGGTGCCTGTGTATTTTCAAAGATTGATCTCCGGTCCGGATATCACCAGATTCGGATTAAACCGGAGGATGTACCTAAAACAGCTTTCCGATCCAGATATGGACATTTTGAATATCAAGTGATTCCTTTTGGGCTTACTAATGCCCCGGCGGTGTTCATGGACTATATGAACCGCATTTTCAAACCGTTTTTGGACCAGTTTGTAATTGTTTTTATTGATGACATTTTGATCTACTCTAAGAGTAAGGAGGAGCACGTCGACCATTTGAGGACTGTGTTGCAGGTGTTGAAAGATAAGAAACTGTATGCTAAACCGTCTAAGTGCAAATTCTGGTTGTCTGAGGTGCAATTTTTGGGTCATGTTATTTCTGCAAGTGGTGTTGCAGTGGATCCAAACAAGATTGAAGCGGTGAGTGACTGGGAACGACCTAAGACTGTGACTGAGATTAGAAGCTTTCTGGGGCTTGCTGGCTATTATCGCTGATTTATACAGGGGTTTTCTGCAATGGTTCTACCGTTGACCCGATTGACACGAAAGGATACTCCTTTTGTGTGGACCCAGGAATGTGAGGACTGTTTTCTGCTACTTAAAGAGAAATTGACCACTGCTCCGGTGTTGACTCTACCTGATCCGGAGGGTGAGTTTGTGCTATATTGTGACGCTTCTAAGAAAGGTTTAGGGAGCGTATTGATGCAGGAAGGAAAAGTGATTGCATATGCGTCTAGGCAGTTAAGGCCGCATGAAGAGAATTATTCGACGCACGACTTGGAATTAGCTGCGATTGTGTTTGCCTTGAAAATTTGGAGGCACTTCCTGTATGGGATGAAATTTGCTGTGTTCAGCGACCATAAAAGCTTGAAATATTTGTTTGATCAGAAGGAGCTGAATATGAGACAGCGTAGATGGGTTGAATTCTTGAAAGATTATGATTTTGAACTGAAATACCACCTGGGAAAGGCTAATGTTGTGGCAGATGCATTGAGTAGGAAGTCTGTCAATTTATCTCATATGATGATGTGGGACAATGAAGTGATTGAGCAATTCCGTGACATGAAAATAACGGATTTCTTTGCAGGAAGAATGTGTGATATGGAGTTGACTCGGATTGAAAACGAGTTGCACGAGAAGATTAAAGAGACTCAGATTAGAAATGAAAGTATAAAATATTTGAAAGGCCAGAGTGGCATATCTGTTAATGAACAGGGATTGTTATTATATCAGGGCAGGATTGTTGTGCCCAAGGAACTTGCAGAGGAAGTTATGACTGAGGCCCATAAGGGTCAATATGCTATCCACCCAGGTGCCACAAAAATGTACCAAGATTTGAAAGTTAAGTTCTGGTGGCCTGGGATAAAAAGGGATGTTGTCGAGTATGTGTCTAAGTGCTTGGTTTGTTAGAAGGTGAAGATAGAGCATCAGAAACCTACTGGATTACTTCAGCCGCTGGATATACCTGAATGGAAATGGGAGAGTATTTCAACGGATTTTGTTGTTGGATTGCCGCGAACTCAAGCTGGTTATGATTCGATTTGGGTTATTGTGGACCGACTCACGAAGTCTGCACATTTTCTACCAGTACGAGTGGATTTCACCACAGAGAAGTTGGCTACACTGTATGTAAAGGAGATTGTTAGACTCCATGGGATACCGATTAGCATTGTGAGTGATCGGGACCCGAAGTTTACTTCACGATTTTGGGGAGCCTTGCAGCAGGCTTTTGGCACTCAGCTTCGACTGAGCACTGCTTATCACCCGCAGACTGATGGTCAGACTGAGAGGACCATACAGACACTTGAGGATATGTTGAGAGCTTGTACATTGGAACAGGGTAATGCTTGGGATAAGTACTTACCACTGGTGGAATTTTCTTATAATAACAGTTTTCATTCCAGTCTGGGTATGGCACCATATGAGGTTTTGTATGGCAGGAGGTGTCGTACGCCCACTTGTTGGACTGAGGTAGGCGATAAAGAAAGATTTGGTCCGGATTTTGTGCATGAAACAACGGTGCAAATCGAAATGATCAGAGAAAAATTGAAACAGGCACAGAATCGGCAGAAAAGTTATTATGACACTAAGCATAGACCGCTGGAATTTGAGGAAGGTGACCATGTATTTGTACGTTTGTCGCCGGTCACAGGTGTTGGCCGTGCGTTGGGTGTGAGGAAGCTGAGTCCACGGTTTATTGGGCCATATCAGATTATGAAAAGAGTAGGATTGGTGGCCTATCAGCTTGCCTTACCCCCTCAGTTGTCTAATTTACATGATGTTTTTCATGTGTCGCAGTTGCGACGTTATGTTCCGGATGAATCACATGTGGTGATGCCGGATAATTTTGAAATCAGGGAGAACTTGAAGACTCCCATTGGTCCTATTGCAGTATTGGATCGCAGTGAAAAGCGATTGAGAAGTAAAGTGATTCCCATGCTGAAGATTCAGTGGGAAGGCCGCACACCTGAGGAGGCTACTTGGGAGCGGGAGGACGAGATTCTCCGGCTGTATCCTGAGTTAGTGAGCAGGTATGATTTAATTTTGCGGACAAAATTTCAAAAAGGTGGGGTGAATATAACACCTCAAATATTTAAATGTGTATTTTAATATTATACTGAGAAATGAAAGTTGATGGATTAGTGAAAATCCATGAATTATGGCCAAAATGGGCAAAAAGGGCAAAATGGTAAATTGCCAACCGTGTGTTCTGAGGCTTAAATATTGAGTTAGAGATTTCAAATGACAAAAATAATACTGGAAATGGAATCAGGGCGGAAAATTGAGTGAATAGGCAAATTTGGGAAAAATTGATGAATAGTGAATTTTTAGTGTTAAAATACTGTGGTGTGAGTGTACCGATAGGTGTGAAATTTTATCAATATTTTGGAGAAATAAAAATATGTCATGGACTGGAGAAATATGTAGATTAAGAATTTATGATCGGAAATTTTATCGGAGTTAAAGTTAGATCGCGTGTGGGACCCGTGTGACCGAAGTCACTTGGCCCCACCCTCTTTTTCTTCTTCTTTCCTCCTCTTTTCTTCTCCATCCTCGCGCACAGCCCCTGCAAAAGAGAGAAAGAACACCATTTCCTCCATTTCTTCCCATTTCATCATTTCTCCACCGAATCGCTTGATTTTGGTGTTGAAATCTATCGTAAACAACCTTCCAAAGCCATTGGTAACACTTAGAAGCCTTGAATCCATCTCTTTGGCCGCGTTTTGAGCAAACTCAGATTCGACCCACTTGAGTTTTTGGAGATTTCTTGGAGTTTTGATCTTCAAATGGTTTAGTAAAGCCTTGGTGGTGATCATACAACACATTGTAAGTATATTTGTGGTCTTTTGATGGTTGATTTCTTAGATCTATGAATTTGTGTTCAAAGCTTTGATTTTAGATGTGTGATGATAGAGAGCCCAAATGGAAAAATGCTATTAGATGAAAAGGCCTTAGAATCATGTTTGTAAGCTAGAAATGCTATGTTAAATTTTGGTGAAAAATATAGGTTTTTAACTTAGAGGAATTTGAGGAATTTTCATGAAAAGTGAGTTTTGGTGTAATTTGGATTTGATGATTGTTGTAGGGTGCCTCACACGGACGGAATTGTGAAAAGTTAAATTGGAGCATACGTTTGGAACGGATTGCTAAGTATTGAGGTAAACTCTTGGAACTTGGGTTTAATCCCTAGTGTGCTCCACCACACCTAGAGGAAGGTTGTGGTTGGATTATGTGGTTATGACATGATGTGATTGTGTGCTTGTATGCATATTGCTTGTATTGTGTGAAAATTGTTTGGTCACTGGCCAGTTGACGTGTGTTGGTTTGGACATCCGCTGGGTTCGTCCTACGGGAGAATGCCAGTTGGAATGCCATGGTGTTGACTCTGGGAGCGACATCAGGATGATCCAAGCGGGGGACGTCCGCCGGATAGGGCTCATGAGGAGTTCCGGTTGGGTATTGCCATGGAGTCTTCTCAACCATGGGAGAGGCGCCAGGACTGTCTCGGGAGTTATATGATGGAGTCCTTGAACATGAATCCATGAGTGGATGTTCTTGGGTGTCTCCAGGTGGATGGTGATATTGTCTTACTTGCATATTACATTATGTCATATTTGTACATTTTAGTGAGCCATGGAGTGGAGAGAGCCTCTAGCTCCATTGGTTTACTGAGATATATCCGTATATCTCACCCCGTGTTTGGGGGACCACATTTCAGGTCACTATGAGCCGGGAGGAGCTTCGGGCAAGAAGCCCGTATAGTGGACGTTGGATTGGCATGCGGTTCATTGGGATTGCATGGCTTTTTGGAGGAGTTTATGGAGTGCACATAGCATACCATTAGTATTTTGAGACTTAGGTCATTAACATATTGCATGATGTTAATTCCATGCTTTTGTTAGTGTTCATGATTATATGCTAAGTCTTGTTTATGTTTCATTATTCATGGCATGGATAACTGTATATTTTGAGTGAGCATGGGACTTGTCCATTGCCACATTCATAGCCTTGAAGTCTTGATGAGTAATGTTGTAAAAAGGGTCCATATTTGCATGTAAATGGCCATTATTTTGAGGATGTTGTAAATGATGTTTAATCTAAGGAAAATGCATGATGGAAGGGCCTAGAGCCTACATTAGGACATGATTATGTGTTATGTGGAGTACCAAGGGGTTAGGGATGGATTACACACCCTTTTTGGGGCTTAAAATGCTGTAATCTGTCATTTTGCTGCATAGTAATCGATTACCCAAGGCATGGTAATCGATTACCATGCAACAGGGGACGAAAAATTGGCTACTGTCTTCACTGGTAATCGATTACTGGCCTTTGGTAATCGATTACCATGTGAGGTAATCGATTACCCAAAGTTGGTAATCGATTACCAGAACGGAGGATTGA
The DNA here is from genome assembly GCA_032173675.1 of Gastrolobium villosum. Classification (NCBI taxonomy): domain Eukaryota; kingdom Viridiplantae; phylum Streptophyta; class Magnoliopsida; order Fabales; family Fabaceae; genus Gastrolobium; species Gastrolobium villosum. Next base: position 71,587 of record JAVKPL010014843.1, on the reverse strand, counting down.
GAAATTTAGCTACTGCCTCATTTTTGACAGGTGGTAATCGATTACCACCCACTGGTAATCGATTACCACAGTGTAATTTTCGAAAATTAAGGTTTTTCTAGACTAAAAGAAAGGGGCTTAACTTGATGGGTAGAACTCCAAATGGTACGTGGTTTGAAACCACGCGTAGATAACGTAAAGGACTACAACTTGGTAACTTGTGAGAGTAAGATGGTGAGTTTAAATGAATTGAATAAAAAGAAGGATTTATGATGTTAGAAAAACGTATGATTCCGCAAATTGCATTTACAATTATAGTGTGGTTTTAATTGATTACGGAAAATGTATTGATGTAAAAGAAAAGGAATATGTTAAAAGAAAAATTTGCCCGTAATTTAATTAACCTAATCACTGTGATTGTAACTGCGCTTAATATCATAATCAATGTTAACAATACCGGTGTATAACGGGCTGTTACAGTTACTCACTGTTGGTCCAAATGCCTCAATCCTAAGCATCACATGTACAATATCAACAATCAACCAAACCAAACCATTGATTACCAAAACAAGCCAAACAATAGTCAAATGCATAATCTTGTAATTTTTCCAACAAAATCATACGACTATATAAACTTACTTTCACCGATTAAACGTCATTCCTAGCATTTTCCTCAACATGCACTAGGCCTCAATCTTCCTTAAACATAGCCCATTTACTCACATAACCATAAACCCCAAAACTCCATTCATCCAAAACCTAAATCATGGATTCTTCATGAAAATAGAGTTTAAAGGATGAAATCTTACCACCAAGTGTTGCACAATCAAGGGGTGAGGGTTCCTCAAGCTTCCATGGAGGTAGAAGCTCTCAAATCTCACAACTTCTCCAATGGGTCGCAACTTTGGGAGGAGGAATCTCACAACACACTACTCCCCACCAAGACCCAAGCTAGGATTGTGAAAGAGGGGAAGATTTGGAGTGGTTTAGGCTTTGGAATCACTCAAAACCACCATGGTTTGCCTCACCTAGGGTTCCTCTCCATTTTCCCCTTCCTCTTCTTCTTCTTTCTCCCTCCCTTCTTCTCTTTTTTTCTTTTTCTCCTGCGCACGGGAATGGGGATGGGTTTGGGTCCTTTTGTTTTCAAGTCACTTAACATAGGTTAAGTGGGTATCAATTCATCTATCTATTCAATTCCATTAATTACCAAACTTTACCCAAAAGTCTGGAATATTTTTCTAGGAATATTTCTACTTTCATTTTTATATTTCGGGAACTTTTGTCTACACCCATTTATACCCCTTAATTTTCACTGAGTACATTTTTTGCCTCAAAAGTGACCCTAATTAATTTTATTAAGGAATTTACTTACTTTTACTCACTAATACATGCTTAATTATCTAATCACATGTATTTCGCTAATTAATTCTCTTGGGCTATTATAATATCCGGGTAGTGTTGATTTTTTAAAAAAATTCCCGGGTATGGATGGGGTACCCGGGTAGGTTGCGTGGTAAACGGTCAAATTTGTGTTATGTTTTTTTGGAGGGTTAATATTTCGAAATAGTTTATAAGCGAGGGCAGTTTGGTAAATAATTATTAATAAAGGGCTACAATGGTCAAAAAGTCCACTTGTTAAGTTGAATATCTTGGACATTCACTAACGTGGGTTATTGGCATGGGCTCAGACATAACTTACATTTTCTTTCTTTGGTTTTCATGCTATATTCGTGCAGAATCTGTATTTGAGAAAATAGCGATTAATTAGAATAAGTTTTAAGATTTTGTCAATTAAAATTAATTATTAGTTTCAATTTTTACGTATATGATGTAATTTCACTCTATTGGAAAATGAGATACAAAATTTATTTTACTCCACATTCTTCCAAAAATTTGACACAATCAATAATAGGACGTAGAAAAATAAAAATATATGTATAATAATAATAAAAATACCATTACACCATTAATGATCACTTATAAAACAAACTCATTACACCACCTCAGTAAGCCAAGTATCCATTGCACAAATTAAAGATTTTTTTTTTTTTATTCAACGTACCTTTCTTTTAATTAAACAAAATAATGTGTCTTTCATAGAAGCTTACTTGGTCACATCAACCACTATACAATCAGGTAGAAATGGAAAGTTGAATTATTGGGTGTTTCAGAGAAACTTCCATGGTCAAATTTGGAAATTGCACACGCACTTTGTATAAAAATGATAATCTCATTTCTCTAATCTCTATGGATTGGATCACTAGGCACATCTGAACTCCCTAGAAGTTAATTTACTGGCAAGGCAAGGTTCTTGTCTCACACGAATATAAATATAAATTCAATCCTTTATTTTTGTCAATTTGGCTGTTAACCATGTCCGCAAGTTATATTAATTTTCATAATATTGAAATATAATCTTGGTCAATGATGTTTTTGCCATCTTATAATATATGAAGATGGGGACCTACAAACCGTCCAGAGTTCATTTCATTAACTTCGTTTTTTTGGTCCATTTTTCTCTCTCAGCCACACAGATGGAAATAGATGTTGTGGAGGATGTGGCTCCTGAGGATTGAGGATGGAAAACTTTTAAGTTTTTACTGGTTTATAGTCGTAAAAATTTCATTAACTTTTGTTAAGTTACAGTGATTTATTTAAAAATTTAGATAAATTATAGAGATTTATATGACAGAAAGCACGATTGATTATGTCAAAGAGCATCAGTTTCTCTTACTTTTAATTCGAAATTGTGTTTTCCTATTTTTTTTCCACCCTAAAACAGTCTCCGTGCCAGAAAATACTTGTGTTATGAAGCATGTAATGGGCCTAACAGCCTTTGAGAATGAGTTTTATCCAATGTCAAACCTCTATAAATAAAGGTTCAGTCTCATAGGCATTTTTTTTTTTTTAAAAATCCTAATCTTTATGGCTATCACTATCACTATCCAAAGAATTTCCAAGGCTTCCTACTCATTGACCAATTCTGCTTCAGCTGCGGTTCCTTCATGAGTATTGTGCCCGCTCTAGTTCTTCTCATTGTTGTTTGCTTCTTGCTTGTATCATTTAACTTCTGTACACACACTTCTTTTTGGCGCTCTGTCTATTGTTTGTGCTAAGTGATTTGTCACCACAAGCAATTATCAAACATCATCAAACTTAAGCACATTCTTAAAATCTCACATCAACTGGATATATATATATATATATATATATATATATATATATATATATATATATGACTTACGTGTCCTGTGCTTTGTGAGCTGATAAATATATACTTAAATGCTGATGAAGTTAGGTTCAAGAATTTAGTATTAATGTACATATAGTAGAAAAAATTGAGCCGACCAGCCAAACGATTAATTGCTAAGTACCAAATACGAAGTGAAGTCAACATAGAAACAGATTGATATTTGGTTGTCTCATAAGCAAGAGCTTCTCCGTGATGAATGTTTAAGCAATTATCAGTTTTGGAAACTCAGGCAATCAGAGATAGCTTGCTATGGAAACTTCGCCTGGGCCGGGTGTCGGTCTGCAGGACTTTTAGCTGGCTGTTGGCTACAGAAAACTTTTCATCATTAAGAAATTAATAAGCTAAATGTTTGTGAGATATATAATCTCAATGTTGTGTTCTTGGTTGCTTCCTTTGGGTCTATGATATTCCTGGAGAATGGACAATTTTATTGCATTTTTCAGCATCCTTGACTGTGCATTTTATTTTTGTCTGTTTCAGAAAAATGTCTCATTGTATCTTGGATTTTTCCAGTTTAACTAGTAGTCTCGATTTCAAGTCCTAAGCACACAACTATGTTAAAAAGTTGGTAGGGAGTTTTACCACCCTTCTGGTCCTACTTTACTCAACCTGATTAGTTGATGATTCTCTGGTGGAGAAATCTTCAATTTTATTTTTTCTTCGTAAAAGAGATTGTTTAATATACTTGTATAATTAAACTTTGTGTTTCAATTCCTTTGGTCAATGCTTGTTTAGAAGCCTTGCAATCTTACAATTACATGTAGAACCTCTCCCCCTCTATGACTACCTGAACTAATATTTATGTATAGAGTAGACAAAACATCACTATCTTGTGTATGTCATTACCAATGTTTGACAATAAAATTCAAGCAACGAATATGCTTTGGCCTATAGACTTGGTACAAACGGCATCAAGGTCCTAAATACTTCGATATTGCTGTTTCTAACCTTATTGCTTTGCTAGAGGATTAAAGTATACACAATTGTTGACGTATGCTTGTAAGCAAATATGTTCACATACGTTTTGACTTTTCTTCCATAATCCTCTGTACAGCAGATTATGCTACAAATTTGTATTCAAAAAGTTTTTCAACAAGATCTTGTGATCCATTGTTTTTCCTCTTTTGCTTTTTGAGTTGAAAGAGAAGTCATGACTGTGGGAGAAGCATTTTTGTCAGCTTTCATTCAGCTTTTGTTTGACAGGTTGGCCTCAAAGAATGTTGTAGATATTATTCTTGCACGAGACAATGACAAAGTCCTGAAGAAATTTCAGAAGACTTTGCTGCTCATTAAAGCAGTACTAAATGATGCAGAGGACAAGCAGGTTAAAAATGAGGCTGTGAGAATGTGGTTGGTCGAGCTTAAAGACTTGGTTTATGATGCAGAAGATGTTCTTGACGACTTTGCTACCGGAGTGCTGAGGAGGAGGTTGGAATCTCAATCTCAAACCACCTTTACTCAAATATGGAACCGTGTCCCAACTTCTCTCAATCCAAGTAATTTGATGTTTGATGTTGGGATAGAATCTAAGATAAAGGTGATCACGGAGAGGCTGAATAATCTTGCAAATGAAAGGCATGAACTTGGTTTAAATGAGATTGCTGCTGGGTGTTCATTCAAATTCAAAGAAACATCTTCCATGGTGAATGAGTCTTACATCTGTGGGAGAGATAGGGACAAAGAGAAGATTATCCGAGTGCTGATGGAGAATATGTCAAGCCATGGCGATGGAGTCTCAGTCATTCCCTTTGTGGGAATGCCAGGTGTTGGGAAAACAACATTGGCTCAGGTTGTGTTTAATGATGACAAGGTGAATCTGCAGTTTGAACTCAAGGCATGGGTGTCTGTACCTGATGATTTTGATGTCAAGATCATAACAGGAAAGATTCTTGAGTCAGCCACTTCCAGAACCTGTGATTTCAATAGCTTGCAACAGCTTCAGGTTAACCTCAAAGCAGCGTTGAGAGGCAAGAGGTTTTTGATTGTTCTTGATGATGTGTGGAATAAAAATTACAATGAATGGATTAAGCTGGTAGCTCCATTCAACGGAGGTGCTCCGGGAAGCTCAGTGATAGTAACAACAAGGAATGCACAAGTTGCCAAAATGGTGGGAACTGTTGAATCTCACTATGTCAACAAGTTATCTGAGAAGGACTGTTGGTCAGTATTTGTGCAGCATGCTTTTAGGAGTAAAACTATTGATGCAAATCAAGCCCTTGCAGAAATTGGTGAGAAGATTGCTGAGAAATGCAAAGGCTTACCGTTGGCGGCAACAACAATTGGAGGCATTTTATCCTCAAAGCATGATGAAGAGTGGGAGAATGTAATGAACTTTGAAATATGGGATCTTGCAGAGGAGGAAAGTGACATGCTCCAAGCTTTAAGATTGAGTTATGATCAGCTTCCTTCACACCTAAAGCGATGTTTTGCATATTGCTCCATACTACCAAAAGGCTTTGAATTCGGGGAGAAAGAGCTAGTGTTGCTGTGGATGGCAGAAGGATTTTTGGAGCAACAAGCACAGAAGCAAATGGAAGATGTGGGCCATGAGTACTTTCGAGATCTACTCTCTGCTTCACTTTTTCAAAGGTCAAGTAGCAACAGATCATTGTATGTCATGCATGACCTTATCAATGATCTAGCTCAGTGGGTTGCTGGAGAATCCTGTTTCAAATTGGACACGAATTCCCACTCACATGGACAAATAAAAAATAGAATTTCCAAACGGGCTCGGCATGCATCTTACGTTGGTGATGAATATGATGGTATTCAAATGTTTCATGCCTTTAAAGAAGCCAAGTCTTTAAGAACTTTCCTCCCACTAAAGCGTCAAAGGCTAGAAAAATGGTCCTACATAACTAATCAGGTTCCTTTTAAATTATTACCTGAGTTAAGATGCTTAAGAGCTTTGTCACTGAGAGGATATTTCATCAGTAAGCTTCCTGATTCAATTAGCAATTTGAAGCATCTACGCTATCTGAATCTTTCTTGCACTAGCATCAGAAAGTTGCCAGAATCAGTCTGCAGTTTGTGCAATCTACAAACATTATTACTGAATCACTGTTTCAATCTTGAGGAGCTTCCATCAAACATGGGTGACTTGATCAACCTACGTCATCTAGATATCACGGGAGCACATTCTTTAACAGGTATGCCCCATGGTATTGGTAAATTGACACATCTTCAAACATTGTCGAACTTTGTTTTAGGCAAAAGTGGGATCAGAGAATTGATGATGTTGTCAAATCTCCAAGGGGTACTTTCTGTGTCCAGGTTAGAGCATGTGACCGACACTCGAGAAGCAGTTGAAGCTATGTTAAATAAGAAGGTAGGCATTGATGTGCTGAAATTGAAATGGAGCTGTTGTTTGAATGATGAGTCTCATATTAGAAGAGAAAATGATGTGCTTCAAATGCTACAACCTCACAAAACTCTTACAAAGCTTACTGTGAGGTGCTATGGTGGTATCAGCTTCCCAAAATGGATAGGAGATCCATCCTTCAAGAGTCTAGTGTTCTTAAAGTTGAGAGATTGTGCAAATTGTACAACTTTGCCAACACTTGGAAATCTCCATGCCCTCAGAGATCTTTACATCATTGGAATGAAAGAAGTATACTGCATTGATGGTGGGTTCTATGGTGATGGTTGCTTAAGGCCTTTCCCTTCCTTGGAGAGACTACATTTCATGGATATGGAAAATTGGGAAAATTGGTTTCCCTCTGGCAATAATGAGCAGAGTGACATATTTTCTTCTTTGCAACAGCTTTTCATTGTGAAGTGTCCCAAACTTTTGGGAAAACTACCTGAAAACCTTCCTTCTCTCAAATATCTATTAGTGAAAGAATGTGAACGATTGATGGTTACCCTTTCAAACCTTCCTCTGCTCTGCAAACTGGAAGTTGAAGGATGCAAAGGCTTAGTTCTTAATTGCACAACTGAATTCATGTCATTGAACTCCATGGCTATTTCAAGCATCTGTGAGTTAACATCATTAAGGGAGGGGTTGGTACAAGGGTTCAAAAGAGTTGAAGAACTCAAAATTGTCAATTGTGCTCTTGATGAGATAGTTCTTACTGATTTGTGGGGAAATGAAGTTTGGTCAGAGAAGCATCCACATGGTTTGTCATCCATGCTCAGATCAATTGAGATTAGAAATTTCAGTGTCATGAGGTTTATACCTAAAGCACTAATGTTCAACAGCCATTTTCTTGACCGCTTATGCATATGTAATTGTGATTCCCTAGTCTTTGTCACAACTGATCAACTGCCTCCCACTCTGAAATCATTGGAGATATCAAACTGTAAGAACTTGCAGTGTTTACTAGACAATGGAGAATGCTCTTCTTCAACAATAACTATGCAAGAGGACAATAACCAGAATAGTGGCACAAGCATTTCTCATCTGGAGTATATATACATTGGCTGGTGTCCATCTCTCACTTGCATATCAAGAAGTGGTGAGTTACCTGAGGCTGTCAAACTTTTGTTCATTTGGAATTGTTCAGAGCTAACATGCTTGTCAATGAAAGGCCAGTTACCTAAAAGTCTTGAAAAACTGGAGATTCAATGCTGTCCAATGCTAGATTCAATCGCAAACACGATGCATGGAAACACTTCCTTGGAATCTGTTCATATATGGAACTGTGAAAACCTTAAATCCCTCCCTGATGGCTTGCATTTCCTTGTGAATCTAAAACAGATCAAAATTATTGGTTGTCCAAGTTTGGTCTCCTTCCCAGAAGAAGGTTTTCCCACCTCTAGTCTGACAGAACTTTGCATCATGAGCTGTGAGAAACTAGAGGCCCTACCAAACTGCATGCATCATCTGAAATCCCTCAAAGAACTGGAGATAGGATACTGTCCTAGCATTCAATATGTTCCTGAAGAAGGCTTTCCAGCCAACTTAACATCCCTTTGGATCAATGACCATAATGCCTGGGAAGCAATGTTCAACTGGGGTTTATACAAGTTCACTTTTCTTAGGGACCTCACCATCATAGGTGTAAGCATGCATATGCCACTTGAGGAACTGGGGACAATGTTACCATCCTCTTTGACCAGCCTCACTATTCAAGGATTTCCACAGTTAAAGTACATGTCTTCAAAGGGCTTTCATAATCTTACTTCCTTATCTAGCCTTTCCCTTAGAGATCTTGTAAATCTAACATCCCTACCATCCTTGGGGTTTGATTACCTTACCTCTCTTGAAGAACTTTCTATTTATAACTGTCCCAAGATTTTCTGTTTACCCAAAAAGGGCCTTCCTTCCTCACTTTTGGAACTCTATATTCAAGACTGTCCTCTGCTTAAACAACAGTGCATGAAAGATAAAGGGAATGACTGGTTGAAGATAGTTGACATCCCTTATGTTGAGATTGATGGCAAATTTATATATGACTCGGATGATGAGGATTGAATTTTGACTAATTTCATCATAAGGTAGAAGATAAATTTTATTTTTTTTGATGAAAAGATAAATTTATTACTACTTATTAACTACATCATTGGCTATGATGTTTTTTATAACATGATTTCACTTTTTTCATACTCTCTCTTTAAATCTCAGATTTACCAGATAGAAGTATCTCTGTCAGACTAATGAGTCAAGTCTTACTACAGATGATGGTCAATGATAGGATTGAGGATGGCTACATGAACAACGAATCATCCTTCCAGGTATGGAATTTTGAAATTTCTCTTAAATTTAAATTAAATTACAGCAGCCAAAATAATAGACCATGCCTTTTTGCAAACAATATCAAAGAAATCATGGTAATGTGTGGTCGAAATTCTGATATCTTTCAGGGAGTCTCGTGTGTTAATCTTCTCATTTCAAAGTAAGCAACAAATAGTTTCAAAGTAGAATCTCTCTTAAAGTAGAACCTAACTAGGTAACATTTATAGCGCAGACAAAAATTTAATTCCTGACTTCTGAAATTTGTTGCACCTGCTTTTCCAGAAAAGAAATATTCTTCTTGGCAATCATTTTTGAGCAAGGACAGAGAAGAACAACCAAAAATGCTGCAACCGTGTGGCTATGGAAAGGATCGTGTGCGCATGTGGAGTTTTGGTGGTCCAAATTCCTAGCCACTCGTTGTGACAGAGCTCATTTTTTTGGTAAAGCTTCTGTTTTAGGACAAAAGTTTGTATTCAGATAATTTTAATTTCATTGCTTTGTTTCTATTTGCATGCTCATAACTCAATGGTTATAAGCTAGATCTTAAGGTTGGGTTGAAAAAGTACCCGAATCTCAAGTTGTTAATGGGATATTTGATTTTCTGTTTTAATTTTATATTCAGGTTGTTCAATGATATTTTAATGTTTTGTAGAGTTTGGGAAACATTGGTAGCTTAGAGGAGTTTAGAGAATTGATCACATGGAGTTTAGAGAAATCACTCATATAATTCTCATTTCCCTCACTTCAGAAATGAAGGAGAATCACCATGTAACTAATGAACCAGTCATATATTATCTCATGTTTCACAGAAATGTGCAAGGTGTTAAGAACATTGGTAGAAAATATTGAGAAATCAAAAAGTAACAACTATGTTTTCCTTTTTGAAATTAATCCCATCGGTTCATCGTTTCGCGATTAGTTCGATTCAGGGCGGGTCTGATATAAAGACTTTAAACCCCTTCCAAAAGATATAGGTTTTAATTTCCCTTCCCCTCAAGTGTTGTTAGGATGTTTGAATCCAAGATGTTGCTTCTTCAATATCTCCATTTTAAGGAAAAGAGCATTTGAAACTCAATGTGTGTAGCTCAATTGTTAACAAAGGTTGAATAAGTTCGATTTTAGCTGTAATTAAGCCCTAACTCAGAATTAGTTATATAATCAAATTAAAGAGTCGAAACTTATATGAATACCAGATGTTCAAGTAGTTAAGGTCTATATTATTTCAAAATATAATTAAGGTTGGTATAAAAAAAATATTTGAATACTTTTAAGGTTCAAGTAGTATCCCAAATTGGCTTTTGGTAAAATAGACGGACTCATTTAAAATGTTGGGATTGAAAATAAACCATAAAGACTCGTAATCAGAAATAATCTCCAGTCCAATGTGTAGTTTAACCCACAATATATTAGAGAGCTACTTAGATTGTGCAACTCTACTTAGATCCAATGCACCACATGCAACAGCCATCCACTAAGTGGGCTTCTTGCCCGAAGCTCCTCCGTGCTCATAATGCCCTGAAATGATGTCCCCAAACGCGAGGTTAGATATACAAATATATCTCAGTAAACCAAGGGTACTAGAGGCTTTCTCCACCCCATGGCTCACTCAATGTGCAACAATAACATTATGCAATATGCATGACATACAATATCACAAACAACTGGGGACAAATCCAAGAACATCCACATTAGGATTACATTCGAGGACCCCATCATATAACTCCCGGGAACCTTCCTGGTGCCTCTCCCATGGATGAGACGACCCCATGGCAAAACACAACTTGAACTCCTCATGAGCCCTATCCAACGGAAGTCCCTCATTTGGATCATCCTGGTGCCGCTCCCAGAGTCGGCCCCACGGCAACAACCCGACTGAAATCCCCAAAGGACATTTCCAGCGGATGTCCAAACCAACACACGTCTACCGGCCAGAGACCACACAATTTCACACACAACAAGAAATAATGCATGAAAACACATAATCACACAATGCTATAAACACAAAATCCAATCACAACCTTCTACTAGGTGTGGTGGAGCACACAAGGGATTAAACCCCAGTTCCAAGGGTTTACCTCAACTCCGAGAGTCTCGTTCCACACGTACGCTCCCAGTCAATCTTCCACAATCACGTCCGTGTGAGGCACCCTACATGATCAACACCATGATCAACATCTTACCACATTCCTCAACATCTCAAATTCATGACACTTCACTTTTTTTTTCTAAGTTATAAATCCCATTTTTTCACCTAAAATTTTCATGGCATTTCTAGCTCACACACGTCATTCTAAGACATTTTCATCTAATACCATTTTTTAATTTGAGCTCCCTATCATCACACATTTAAGATTAAAGACTTAGAGTTCATATTTTTGGATCTACAAAATCAACCGTAAACATACTACAAATATACTCACAATCAAAGCTTGACACTCCTCCAAGGCTTATCCAAGCAATGAGAGATCCAATGCCTCCAAGAACACCATTTTCCCCAAAATTTCAGATCTTCCCTTAGCCAGATGCGCCCCATAGAGATGATTTCAAGGCTCGGGAGTATCACCAATGGCTTTAGAATGTGTTTTCCAATGAATTTCAACACAAAAATCAAAGGATTTGGTGGAGAAAATGACAAATGGTGAAGGAAGGAAACTTGAAGGTTTTCATGGAGGAAAGGAATGGGGTTACGGGAAGAAGAAGGAAAAGAAGAGAGAGAGGGCGTGGGGTACTGATGCTGAGGAAGGGAGGAATTTAAGTGGATTTGGGTCACGCGGGTCCCACACGCGATTTAACTTTAATCCAATCGACAATTCCGACCACAGATTCCTAATCTACTTATTTTTCTGGTGCATGACATATTTTTGTTTCCTAAAAATATTGATAAAAATTCCACACTTATCGGTACACTTATACCGCAGTATTTTACACCAGAAAATCACTATTCATCAATTTTTCACAAATTTTCCTATTCACTCAATTTTTTGCCCAGAGTCCGTTTCCGGCATTATTTTTGTCATATGAAGTCTCCTACTCAATTTTTATGCCTAGGGATTCGTGTTTGGGTAATTTACCATTTTGCCCTTTTTGCCCGTTTTGGCCTTAATTCATGGATTTTCACTAATCCTGTCATTTAAATTCACAATATCATACAAAAACACACATTTAAATTTATGAGGTGTTATAAGATACGCAACTTCTTAAACTTCTGTTTGGAACGTACTCAAATATGAGAAATATAGTGTTTACACAATCATCCTAGTTGCACTCAAAAGAATGCCCAAGAGCATAACCAAGTGTGAATGCCTAAGTTTCGAAATCAACTCAACATGGTGCATGTAGGTCTGAGGGCTGTGTCTCTTTCTTATTTTCAGAGCATGGTTCCCAGCAGTGTCTAACTGGAGCAAGGGCGAAGCTAGTGTCCACCTCTGTCAAGAGGATTTTTTTTTTCAGAACATCCCATATTTTTTTCAGAATATAAAATGCTCATACAACATTGTTGGCAAACTGTGCAGCTCTCTGCCTCATCATCCCCATCACAACAGCTCTTCTACGTGAATCAGACTATTGCTGCAACCTCCTTAAATGTTCTTTTAAATCTCTGTTTAACCCAAAAAGAAAATGTTATACATACATAATCTATAAACAGAGTAACTTGAGTAAATGGCCATGCCTGACCCACAAACCTGCAACGTGGTACATGGCACTTGGATTCTTTGCAAGCACGGGCATGAAGTTGAAGCAAATACCACATTTTCTTGCAATGAACACAACCTTTGGAAGCACGTGTTTTTTTGCACTGTTTCCCATGACGGAAAAGGCTCTTCAACTTGCAACAATTTGGATATCGGCAAGAGCGACATTGGGATGCATGCACAAGAAGACCAAGCATTTTTCTTGACTGTAAATTACGAAATCCACTTATATCTGATCTTATATAGAAAGTTGCAATATCATGTCATAACTATAAAGAATTTAATAATAATTGAAGTATCATCACATGTAATAATACAATGAACCCCACACCTGCCCTCCCCCAATTTTTTTTAGTTTTTATATTTTATCAGTCCAATGGTAATTATCATAAAAAATTCAACAAAGTTAACATTGACTGCCGACTACCTAGGGGATACAGCTTTTTTTGTTGCTGCTGTTGTCATTGATAATCATCAAATATATGAACCTTAACAACATACATGTTCTGCATATATATGAAATTCAAGAAAAATTCCTAATTCTTATGCTCAAATTCACATTATATAATTTTATATGTTTTACATGTTAGAAAATATAAATGGAAGCAACTCTTTTTCATGCTCAAATTTCAAAACATATGAATCAATTACTACTTTAATTGACATGCAATATAACCGAGTGAGATACAGGCAGGGTAATTGAAATGGACATGTACAGGAACAAATAAAATTTTATACAATACCTGTGGTACTCGAAGTTGCTCTGTTTTTTTGGTCTGAGCATCGCGATCTGCCATTGAAGGATGTTTTGTCAACTTATGAGGATGAATAGTACCTCCATCCTTTTGGTAATAGGCATTGCATACATCATACTCGGGGCAAGCTTCACAATGCCAACCTTGACCAGTTTCTATGTCAAGACCGCATATATTACATGTTATAACAAATGCCGGTGCAGTTGGATTATGAAGATGATAGAGAACCATCATTGAGGAATGCTTGGCCCGTCTTAGCGTGTCATATTGATAATGATTTCCCTGGCAGAGACTCAGAAATGCCTCTCTAGTGTCAAAGAATTCACTCTCAAGAATCTCGTCTTTGTCCTTTGTATCATCAGGTACATCAGTAATTTCAACCTGCAAGAAGACACACGTTACTAAAAAAATTACAAATCCATTTTTTCTAATTGGCTGCTACCACAAGAATACATCAGGTCAAATTTTGAACTCCATAATTTATCTAACACCTTAGTTCCTTAAAAGTAGAAATTATGCAGATACCAAGGTGATTGACTGCCAAGGGCTAACCAATTTCCAAACAACAATACATAAGAAATGAACTAGTTCATAATCAATCACTTTACATGTCAACAATAAATATGACTGCTTACTCACAGGATAAAGGGTGTGCTTCTCCCTCTGATTAATAGGATGTTGTTCTCTCTTTTCACGCTTTAGTTCTGCTTCATAACACCTAAAAGAACATAAATATAATGTTATCAATATACTAAATATCTTTAAATATAGGAGAAAAAAGTAAAACAGAGTGTGTTTGTGTGACAAGCAAAGTTGATTGGTTGTGTTTGTGTTTGTCACGCTTTATCAATATACTAAATATCTTCTAATGGTATGAGGGTGGATGTAAGATATGCAATATAAAACCATTCTTCACTAACAACTAAAGCTTTTAAGAAAGTTGGTGCATGACAAAGATAATTTCTACCATAGGCTATAATTAATGCAATAGTATGATAATATATTAAGGATTTCTCAAATTCCCATCATTAAATCAAGCTTAATGTTGATCAACATTAATGTCAGCCTTGGAGTGGACAGAGAGAATTACACAACAATTCAAGACTCCTTTATCTCTTTTGTTGGAGAAGACACAATTTAGATAAAGTGAGATTTTTTTGTAATAAAAAGATAAAAGTGTGATAATAAATTTTTAACACATTTCAATTGACATATTTCATGACAATACAAGAAGATTGAAGAATCCTTACTTGTCACAAATCTGAAAATTCTTGCACCGGTTGCAAACCCAACGGTTGCAGCATTTTGACATTTTATTTTCTTCCATCTTCCTCTTGTGAAACCATTAGAATACAACAATGAGTGCATGCATGCTGCAAATGAACCATGATAAAAACACACACACACACACACACACACACACACACACACACACACACACACACACACACACACACACACACACACACACACACACACACACACACACACACACACACACACACACACACACACACACACACACACACACACACACACACACACACACAAACACACACACACACACACACACAGAGCAAGAATATATTAACATTAACATCAACATTACCTTTATCCCAAACAGAAACAAGAATTTGTAAAAGGGTAAATTTGAATGATGAAATTATAAATTGAATCAAATAAACTTCTTCTAAAGCATACCACTGATATAAGAAACATCATGATTACAATAATTACCTAGTATCCATTACTGAGTCACAATTTAACTAGCATGTCAAAAAAAAATCAATGCTACACAAGCTACGTGCAACAGCCAAGGAAAAAAAGGCAACAAGTGACATCACTTATCAAAATATCAACATCAATTAGGGTCACCGACGAACCCAAATAGGAAGCAAGAAAGGTTTGAGGGAAAAGAAAAATAAATGACAGAAAATCAAGAATGTATTTTGATTCTTGGGATTCTTCATAAAACATCATATCTTTAGGTTCTAACTAATAGATGATAACCTAAGCATCATTTCCAACCACGAACAAAGAAAAGCTTTGAATGGTTTTATTCCATGTCAAGTATCAACTTTCCTAAAAGCTTAAGCCATTTTGTGGAAAAAGCTCATAAAAGGTTTTATATGTAACAATAACAATCTCTACGTAGACAATATAAATTTAAAAAGCTATAGCAAGTACCAATAAGGAGATGAATTACCTCATCATAACTTTTCCCTTGAAGCATGGCCCTCTCTAGTATTTCTTGCTTTAGTCGCCTTAATAATCGTTGCTCTATGTGGTCACTGAGAGTTATTCTCGGTAAATCCTTGGCTCCAAGAATAGCATTTTGGGGTAAGGGCTTGCGCTCACCTCTTTCTACTTCTTGGATATAGCAGTTAGGGCAAGTGTATTCAGCTTGTCCACCATCATTTCTTCGACCATTAAATAAGGCACATATTTGATGTTGCCAAGCTTCACATTTATCACATTGAACCCACTGCATACAACAATAGATGGTTCAACATCAACATCAACAATATCTTTATCCCAAACTAGTCGGGGTCGAAGACAACAATAGATGGTCATTAAAACAAATAAACCGTCAATTAAATGAACAAAATAAGACACATGGTATATACCGATTCGTCCGTTTCCTCATCATTTTTCTTCTTTTCCATCCTTGACTTAGGAAAGGGGGGAGTCCCTTCAACAACAATGGTGTCTCCACAAGGAGGCCGATTATAGCATGAAATACAAAAATAATGTCGGGTATCCCCAGTACCCATGGTATAATACATATTATTTTTTTTAATGACAAAACGACATGTTGTGCAATAAATAGGTGGTGGATCAAAGGTAAGCTTCTCCACAGCACACAATTGACAAGAGTTCTCACTCATTGAATGCTCCATTGCTTGATTCTTCTTTGCTTTTGATTTGCTCTATCACAATAAAATTGATGCATCATGGTAAAATGAGGATATTAGAGACAATTAGACAAATATAAGGCATGAGATACAACAACTGAACCTAACATAGTATTGTTAAATAATGGGATGATAAGGCTTTTCAAAGTGTACGCCACGGCCACCAAATAGACTCGATAAATCCTTGAATATTTAGAAGAAAAATAGTATGGTTGAATTTATTGCTTTGGTTTGTTGCATAAAACATATATTCACCTCATAAATAAATATTATGAGAAACTAAGATGAAAACAAAATTGAGTGCAATATGTAAATTAATCCTCTAGAAGAAGCATAAGAAATTATATTTCATAAACTGGACAATCTGAGGAGAAAAGATTGAAATGCTGAAACAAATAATAAACATATTATATGCACAAAATATCAAAGATTAGTAGATCACAACAAGATAGATATTTACAAGTGTGTTATAATGTTAATTAGGAGCCTAACCCAAGTTTTGCACATGCATGATAAGCATAGTTCAACACTGTCCAGCTGATACATTTGCCATGGACTTGTTCAGGTGTTTATTAGTGAATATTGGGCATGCCCTCAAAGCTTGTTGGAGCAATTAAATTTTTTTAACTAGGTTCAGGGCCTTTTGTAAGAGAAAGGCAGGGCATGCTGTGTTCCATAGTTTTTATTTTAAACTAGACTAGATTGAAACTGGTTCATACTAGCACTAAATTAATGGATGGATTTAAAGTAACTTTTTCCTTTGAAAAAAATTGCACAAGAATAAACAAAAAAACTTACTTGGCCAACCCATTGCCTGAGGCCAGTTATATGTTCCCTGACTTGGTCGGGAGTAAATAATTCAATCAATGAGGCCCCTTTTATTTTTGGTTTATCAGATTTGGTTCCAGCTGCATTTTCAGACGGCTGGATCACATTTTCCTGCTTAACTTGTCCATTTTCTTGCTCTGTTTTAATATTTTCTGGCCCAGCTATATTCTCAGGCTCATCATAATAGGTGACAGGCTCACCAGCAGCAGGCCCTTGCCCTTTATCATCTGCAATAATATCCTCATCCATTTCCATCTTCATCTCCTCAAGATTTTCATGTTCTGAATGCACCTGATGAACTTGTTCTACCTTTACTTGTTCTATAAACTCAGATTTAGTTGACATAGTAGATGAAGTAGAATTGTCATATTTCATACGTTTTAGGGGCGGGTGGTGCAGGTCTTCCCAAGTTTCAACCATCATAAGGGGAGGAGTAGAAGACACGTCACCACATGGAAAAGCTTGGCACTGAGTAGTATCCTTGGAAGACGGTGGGTGCAACAGGTCTTCCGAAGTTGTTGGAGGAATAGATGAAGTAGAATTGTGACAATATTTCATACGTTTTTGCGGAGGAGGAGGGTGCAACAGGTCTTCCGAAGTTGATTCACAATGGCGCTTACGTTGAGATGTGCGCTTACAGTGGTTTCTTACAGCGACACAAACAGGACAACATGGGTCCTTGCATTTCATGAAATGATGAATCAATTCCATGGTCTGACGACACCGAGGATATTGACACTGACGTAGCAGGGTGCATTCTTCTATGTGATTACAGAACTCTTTTGCAGTAGAACAACGGCGGCATTTCAGGCATTGCCCTTTTGGGGCAGAACACCGTTTAGCATGAAGTAAAAGTAAAAGCCATCTCTGTTGATTCCTATGTGACCAGCCTAGTTGCTCAGTTGAGCCTCTAGAAGCTTCTTCTTGCACTGCTGCTATTCTTCTTTTTCTTTGATTAAAATCCATGTGGAGATGCTGCTCATGTGACATATTCCCAGGAGGACTGCTCATGATGTGATGTGCGATTTATGCGACGAAGTAAGAAGGACAACGAAATGAAAAATAGAAAGAAAAAATAGAAAGAATAATTTAAATAACAGAAAGAAAAATAGAGACGGACGACGGAACGAAAAAGAAGAAGAAGTAAGAATAATAGAGACGGACGACGGAATGAAAAAGAATAATAATAAGTGATGAAGTAGGATTATGCGTGTACAATTATATAGATTCAAAAAAAAAAACAAAAAAGGGTTTCGTTTCCTAAGTTGCCCCTCAAATATCGAAATTAATTACCCTTAATTTAATGGATTAATTTAACGGTTTTTTTATTATCATTTATTACCCTTAATAATAAGTCATGAAGTAGGATTATGCGTGTAGGGTTTCGTTTCCTATTTATTCAAAAAAAACAAAAAAGGGTTTTGTTTCCTAAGTTGCCCCTCAAATATCGAATTAATTACCTTTAATTTATTGGATTAATTTAACGGTTTTTTGATTATCATTTATTACCCCATCAATATTAAAATTAAATATAATAAATTTCAAATAAAACTAATTTATTACTCTCATCAAATAAAATTCAAATAAAACTAATCTATTAGGATAGGCCCAACAATTTTCATAAAAAACTAAGCCTACGATCGGATCGCATGGGGATTAAAATTACTCTTTGAAGATCCAAATAATTTGTTATTCCTTAAGATTTAAAATTACCTATAGCAAATTAAAATATATCTAACCTACAAATTACCTATAAATATAACAAATATATTACTCACTAAAATCTAAGATTACAATATCAATATTCCTATAATTTTTTACCGAATGAAAAAGAATAAGTAGTCAAGAAGTAGTGCAAGCGAGCGTACAATTATATAGGCTTCCGTTTCCTAAGTTAGCTTCAATTCGGAATTAATTACCGTTAATTAATGGATTAATTTAACGGTTTTATGATTATCATTAATTACCGTTAATGGATGGATTAATTTAAGGATTTTATGATTATCATTTTAAATGAATTAATTAACGTTAATTAATGGCCTCAATAATGGATCAATTAATTACAATTAATTTTTTAGGGAATAAATTTCAAATAAAATTTTCCTAAATGTCAATTAAGATACCTCTAACAAATTTCATCAAAAACTAACCTAGGATCATCTAGGAATTTAGGATTACGTAATAACCTAAGAGCACCTAGCGATTAGATTTACGTATATCAAATTTAATCTAAAACTAATTTAAGATGTCCTAAGAATCGAAAAACTAATGTAAGATGTCATAAGAATCGAGATTACCTGATCTCCACGTTTGATGACTTCTAGGAGGAAAAGCGATTAGAGAATAGAAGCGCAATTGGTAGCTAGAAAAATAATAACAAAATAAAAATTTGAAATAAGAAGAAAGAGAAGAGAATAGGAGAAGAGAAATGGAGAAATGCTGAGGATTGAAGTGATTTGGTTAGGTTAGGTTAAGCTCCTATTTATACATGTAGTTTTGTAACCGAGACATTAACTACAAGTAATATCAACCGTTATCACATTTATTTTAATTATAAAATTACAGATAAAATCAATGGTCATCATAATTACTTTAATTGTTATTAATATCTTAAAGGCTATAGAATTAAATAAAAATAATAGTTGGCATTTATTAATTACATGATAACCAAGCATAAATGTAACAGCCCGTTACGTACCGGTATTGTTAACATTGATTATGATATTACGCAGTTACAATCACGGTAATTGGATTAATTAAATTACGGGTAAACTTTTTCTTTTTATCATACTCCTTTTCATAACCATAACCCTTTTCCGTAATCAATTAAAACAACACTATAATTGTAAATGCAAAACGCGGAAGCAAACAGTCTACTAACATCACTAATCATTCTTTTTATTCAACTCATTTAAACTCACCAACTTATTTTCATTCCTTACCATTTTCTAGCCCTTTACATAAGCTACACGTGGTTTCAAACCACGTACCATCTGGAGTTCTACCCACCAAGTTATGCCCCTTTCTTTAAGTCAAGAAAAACCTGAATTTTCAAAAATTGTACTGTGGTAATCGATTACCAGTGGGTGGTAATCGATTACCACCTGTCAAAAATGAGGCAGTAGCCAAATTTTGACCTCCTCTGTTCTGGTAATCGATTACCAAGCTTGGGTAATCGATTACCTCACATGGTAATCGATTACCAAGCCTCAGTAATCGATTACCAGTGAAGACAGTAGGTTTTTTCGTCCCCTGTTGCAAGGTAATCGATTACCATGCTTGGGTAATCGATTACTATGCAGCAAAATGACAGATTACAACATTTTAAGCCCCAAAAAGGGTTGTGTAATCCATCCCTAACCTCTTAGTACTCCACACAACACTTAAACATACTATAATTTAGGCTCTAAGCCCTTCAAACATACATTTTCATTCAATTATGTATCATATACAAAGTCCTTAACATAATGGCCATTTTACATCAAATATGGTCCATTTTACAACATATTCACCAAGACTTCAATTACAATGAATGTGGCAATGGACAAGTCCCATGCTCACTCAAATATACACTATATTCTCATGTCCTACATATACATCATATTGAAGGATCTAACATGTGTTCATGAGCTTACTAAGCATGGCATTTTCAACATGCATAGATTCATGACCTAAGTCTAAAGCATACATCATATACTAAATATGTTCCAATCCAATGCTCATAACACGGTGCCTCCCATATGCACCTCATGCTCCACTCTTCCAGGCTCAACCTAACCTGAAATGATGCCCCATGAGATATATAAATATATCTCAGTAAACCAAGGGCCCTGGAGGTTTCTCCACCCCATGGCTCACTCAATGTGCAAATACAACATCATATAATATGCATGTAATACAATATCACCCATCAACTGGAGACAACCCAAGAACATCCACTCATGGATTCATGTTCAAGGACTCCATCATATAACTCCCGAGACAGTCCTGGCGCCTCTCCCATGGTTGAGAAGACTCCATGGCAATACCCAACCGGAACTCCTCATGAGCCCTATCCGGCGGACGTCCCCCGCTTGGATCATCCTGATGTCGCTCCCAGAGTCAACACCATGGCATTCCAACTGGCATTCTCCCGTAGGATGAACCCAGCGGATGTCCAAACCAACACACGTCAACTGGCCAGTGACCAAACAATTTTCACAAAAATCAAGCAATATGCATACAAGCACACAATCACACAATGTCATAACCACATAATCCAACCACAACCTTCCACTAGGTGTGGTGGAGCACACAAGGGCTAAACCCCAGTTCCAAAGGTTACCTCAATACCGAGCCCATGCTCCAACGTAAGCTCCAAGCTTACCCGCTTCCAAAGCGTCCAAAAGAGGCAACCTAGATAATCCACAACATGATTATCAATCCATTTCCAAATGAAACATTAAATCTCAAATACTCATTCATTTTACTTCAATCTCTTTTATAGATTAATTTACCCATTATATCATGAATCACACATTATTTCTTCTCATTCCACTGTATCACACTATACCATCATCCATTTAAACATCATGTTTATATCATTTTCCATCAAATTCACAACCTTTACATCATTTTTCCTCCAAACCACCCTATGGTTCGAATTCCCAAAGATTGGTTCTACAAGGTTTTCAATTCCATTTTAACACCCACACTAATCCTATCATCATGTTATCACTCTATACCAAAGGTCCACCATTCAATTATCCAATTACACCACATACCACTTTTTCATGAAATCTTCACAAATTTTCCTAAGTTAGAATCCAACTTTTTCACCAAAATTTATCATAGCATTTTTAGCTTTCATGCATCATTCTAAGGCCTTTTCATCTAATAGCATTTTTCCATTTGGGCTCTCTATCATCACACATCTAAAATCAAAGCTTTGAACACAAATTCATAGATCTATGAAACCAACCACAAAAGTACTACAAATGTACTCACCATCAAGTGTAGGAACACCACCAAGGCTCCATCAATCCAAAAGAGATCCAAAAACTCCCAAAAACTCCAAGAACATCCATGGGTCGGATCTGTCCATGCCCAAAATCGCACAAAGGAGGTGGTTTCATGGCTTAAGAGTACCACCAATGGCTTTAGAAGGTTGTTTACAATAGATTTCAACACCAAAATCAAGTGATTTGGTGGAGAAATGCTCTCAAAGTGAAGAAAGGAAGAAAGTGGGTTCATTTGGTGTGAAATGGGGAACTCACGGGTGGGGGAAGGAGAAAAGAAGAAGAAGGGCGTGGGGGCCAAGTGGGTTTTGGCCCCGCGGGTCCCACACGCGATCTAACTTTCATTCCGATAAAAATTCTGATCATAAATTCTTAATCTACATATTTTTCCAGTCCATGACATATTTTTCTTTCCTCAAAATTCTCATAAAAATTTCACACTTATCGGTACACTCGTACCGCAGTATTTAACACTTAAAAATCACTATTCATCAATTTTTTCCCAATTTTGCCTACTTACTCAATTTTCCGTCCTGATTCCATTTCCAACATTATTTTTGTCATATTAACTCTCTAACTCCATTTTTCATGCCTCGGTTCACGTCTTTGGCAAATTACCATTTTGCCCTTTTTGCCCATTTTGGCCCTAATTCTCGGATTTTCGCTAATCCTTCCCTTTTAAACCCATATTTCATCAAATAATTTCACATTTAATTTTCCGAGGTGTTATAATAACTGCTAAACATTACAACTAAAACCACCACTAATTAAGGTTATAGTTTTATAGTCAAATTATGACACACTATTAGCAATCAATGCCCATAACACAATTCATAAAAGTACACATTATTATTATTATTATTATTATTAGTATTAATTTTATTGTTATTATTTTTCTGGGATATTACAGAACATTTCATGAACTAAAAATTAATGTTGTGGCAATTCCACCCCGAAGGTAATGGGCCAAATTCAGTTTAAAAGGTTTCCCAACTTGCAAGGACTAGGGTGATGGCAATTGTATTTATTTTTAGGAAAAAAATATTTATGTAGTTACTGCAGATAAGTTATCTACATTTATTTCCAAAACGACGTCGTTTTGGTATTAAAATCTTAAAAAACTATAAATATAAATACTATTATAAATTGAAATAAATTAAAATAAAAAAAACACCATGATTTCCACTACTAAAACGACGTCGTATTGGGCTTACTGCCGATAAATTATTTGCAGTAACTACAGAAAAAGCGAACCCATAAATAATATGTAAAAAGGTTTATATAATATCAATTATCAAAATAACGTGATACCTTAAAGATTATAATTTATATTATACTAATTTATTACCCCATGAATATTACAATTAAATATAATAAATTTCAAATAAAACTAATTTATTACTCCAATCAAATAAAATTCAAGGATTTGATGATTGTCATTTTAAATGACATGGTTAATTTAAGGGTTTATTTTAAGGGTTTGATGATTGTCATTTTAGGAGATAGACACAAGAAATAGAAATTATGGGAGAGAGAAAATGGGTTTTTTTTAATATAAATTTTAAATAAAAATATTTATTTTGTGTCTATCTCTCTTGACATAGCTTTATGTCATTGAAAATGACAAACACTTGTTATCAAAAAAAAATTACAAACACTTTTCCCTTAATATATATTATCAATTTTAAATTTTAGTTTTTCTTTGATGTTTTATTTCAATTTTTAAAAGAAATTATTATCTATTTAATTTTTTATTTCCAAATCCTTTCCGACAATTACAATTTGAAATTTAAAATTGAAATCCAAAATTTGAAATCAATTCAGAATTCGAATTTCAAAAAGAGTGAGCAATTCCAATGTAGAAAGCATTTAAAAGAGCAGTGTAATTCCAATGTACAAATCAGTGGGACATTGAATGAATTGACTACCACCATAAATGATCAACTTAATTTTTCGTTGATTTTTTATTTCGATTTTTAAAAGAAATTATTATTTATTTAATTTTTCATTTCAAAATCATTTCCCACCATTACAATTTGAAATTTTAAATTGAAATCCAAAATTTGAAATCAATTCGAATTTTAAAAGAGTGAAAAATTCCAATGTAGAAATCATTTAAAAGAGCTGAGTAATTCCAATGTATAAATCAGTGGGACATTGAATGAGTTGTCTGCCATCATAAATGTTTGGGAACATCCCTACCTCTGATCACCCTAACGTGTGTTTTATGCATCGTCTCCTCTCCAATGTTTCCTTTTCTTCCTCATGCCATTGTTTAAGGCTTTCTCTCACTCTCATCTTAAAAATAAGAAAGGAAGAATATGTTTACAAAATTAAATTTTCTATCGAGATTTTCGACGAAATTTAGTTTCCGTCAAAATTTTTAACAAAAATGATTTCTTTCATCAAATGTTTTAAACGAAAAAACGAATAAAGAATTCCGAAAAAAATTTGAGTGAATGATTTGCACTCAAAATTTCGATGGAAATTCTTGTAAAAAATTTTGAGGGAAATGTTTCATTTGAAACTTTCGACAAAATTTAGATTCTGTAAAGAATTTTGACAGAATATTTTTTCCATTAAAATTTTTTATTGAAATATTTGTCGTCAAATTTTTTTACGAAAATGATTTTTGTCCAAAATTTTGGACAGAAATGTGATCAGTTGAAAATTTTGATAAAAATGTTTTTTACCAAACAAACTTGACAGAAATATTTTCCGTCAAAATTTTTTGATAGAAATGTGTTTTGTTAAAAATTTCGACGAAAATTATTTTTGTCAAAAATTTTAATAAAAATGTTTCCGTCGAAAACATTCGACGGAATTTAAACTCTGTAAAGAATTTAGATAAAAAAATTTCTGTCAAATTTTTTTTATAAAAATGTGTTTCGTGGAAAATTTTGTTGGAAATATTTTTCGACAAAAACTTCGATGAATATGTTTTTTTTTTTTGTGAAATATTTTGAGGGAAGAAGTTTTGATGAAATTTAGATTTCGTAAAGAATTTTGGCAAAAAATAATTTCCGTCAAATTTTTTTACAGCAATGTTTTTAGTCACAAATTTTGATGGAAATATTTTTTGTCAAAATTTTTGCAAATTTTTTTGATGGAAATGTTTTCCCTAAAAAATTTTGACGTAATTGTTTTACGTCGAAACTTTTTCGATGGAAATATTTTTCGTTAAAATTTCAGATGAAGATATTTTCGTTGAAAATTTCGACGGAATTTAGATTCTATCAATAATTTTGACTTAATTTTTTTTCGTAAAAAATTTATGTTAGTGATTATGGCAAAATCTGGTTCCGTCTCTAATTTCGTCTTTAGTTTTGACAGAAATTTTTTGACGTATATGATTTTCATCAAAAATTTCATCATTATTTTTGTTGAAATATTTTTTGTCGATAAATCCTGTTGGTATTTGAGACTTTTCTAATAGTGTCACATTTAAAAATGATTCACATTGTAATGTTTTGTAATGCTAAAGGTAGATAAGTAATTTTTAATATTTCCCCCTCAAACCCCCCAAATTTGGGGAACTTTAATTTTAAGAAGAAGGATGGTTTTGGAGGGTATAGTAAAAATCCCCAATATATTCCCCTCATTTTTTTAAACTCACAAACAAGGGAAGGACTTACTAAAACCCTCCATTTGCTTTCCTTCCCCTCGTAAAAGTCCATGTCCAGGTTCATTGTTTTGTTGTCATATTAAGATTAGTATATGAGATTAACACTTTCCTTATATTATATTAATTTCTTCCTTCCATTGCCCATTATTGGGCTTTATATAATGCGGGTATATGGTATAGATCCATAACAGGAACTAATATGATACAAATACATCACAAAATTCGACCTATCCGCGCAACATAAATTAAAATATATATAGGGATTAACATTTATTTAACAATATGTGATAAAATTATCTTCTATAACTCCAAAATAATATCGTTTTGGGGGGTTTAGGAAAAAAATACCAGTATTTTAATAAAATTCATCACATAAAATAAAAGTAAAATTACTAAAATACCTTGTATTCTTTTCTCAAACACCCCAAAACGACGTTGTTTTGGAATTGTAAAAAATAATTTTATCTGAAGTTAGAGGATTGTTGTGAATCAATTCGGATTTCGTTGTCTTCCTCTTCTGTTACTTTTTTCACATATTAGTTTAGGGGATAAGTTATTATGTCTACTGTTATTTTGCCCACCTCTCTCAACACCATTAGATTACAATTTCATCCAATGTTGGAGATTTACAAAATAAAATAAACAATTTTTTCCTTTCTTTCTCCTCACTGCCCCTCACACTCTTTCTCTCTCCTCTCCTTTCTTTCTATCGATTTGCGTAATTTACAACTTGAATTTATATTTGAATATAAATCCATGCAATGATTAATGGCATGATAGTTCTGTTGGATGAGTATACGTTTCAAAATTCCTTGAATCTGATATAATTGAACATGACAGAAATCACAAAAATATAAAAAAATGAAAACCATGAATAATCATTTCTTTTGAATTAATCCACGATTAAAGTAACGTTTTTACTTTGCTATTGAAATTTGAAATCGAATAAACTTATCTCCTTCTTTTTATCTTATTTTTCACCTTGAAGTGGGGAAAAATCTCTGTTCTCTCTACGTTACCCGCAACAACAGCCCTACCTGGTTCCATAATATAGGGCATCTGGGTTTGTTTATTCTTGACACCTCATTTCAATTTTTTTTATGTAAATGCTTATAACAATGGCTGGGTTGGATGAATTGAGAAAAAACTTGCACTTTTTTTTATGCTGAAGTGTCATTAAAGAGAGAGAAAGGGGAGGAGAGAGAAAGAGTGAGAGACAGTGGGAGAGAGTATAACACCTCATAAATTTAAATGTGTGTTTTGTATTATAATTTGAAATTAAAATTGATGGATTAGAGAAAATCCGAGAGTTAAGCCCAAAATGGGCAAAAAGGGCAAAATGGTAAATGACCAACCACGTATCCCTAGGCATAAAAATTGAGTTGGAGACTTCATATGACAAAAAAAATGTCGGAAACGGACTCAGGGCGAAAAATTGAGTGAATAGGCAAAATTGTGAAAAATTGATGAATAGTGACTTTCTAGTGTAAAATACTGCGGTATGAGTGTACCGATAAGTGTGAAATTTTTATCAATATTTTTAGGAAATAAAAATATGTCTTGAACTAGAAAAATAAGTAGATTAAGAATCTGTGATCAGAAGTAGTGATTGAATTAAAGTTAAATCGCGTGTGGGACCCGCGGGACCAAAACCCACTTGGTCCACACCACTCCCCACGCCATCTCTCTCTTCTTTTCTTCTTCCCTGCCCGTGTGTTTCTTCCCATTTCACTCAAACAAACCCATTTCTCTTACTCTCCACCATTTGAGCTTTTCTCCTTCAAATCCTTTGATTTTGGTGTTGAAGTTTATTGTAAACCACATTCTAAAGCCATTGGTGATACTCCCAAGCCTTGAAATCATCTCCTTGGGGCGTTATTGGGCAAACTCAGATCCGAATTTTTGGGTTTTTTTTGGTGTTCTTGTAGCCATTGGGCTTCCTTTGCTTGGGTGAACCTTGGTGGAGTGTCAATCATCGATTGTGAGTATATTTGTAGTATTTTTACGGTTGATTTTGTAGATCTAGAAATATGAACTCTAAGTCTTTAATCTTTGATGTGTGATGATAGAGAGCCCAAATTGAAAAATGCTATTAGATTAAAATGCCTTAGAATGATGTGTGTGAGCTAGAAATACCATGAAAAATTTAGGTGAAAAAGTGGAATTTTTAACTTAGAAAAATTAGTGAAATGTCATGAAATTGAGGTTTTGTGTAATGTGGAAAAGTGTTGATCATGATGTTGATCATTGTAGGGTGCCTCACACGAACGTGATTGTGGAAGATTGACTTGAAGTGTACGTGTGGAACGGGACTTTTAGTGTTGAGGTAACCTTTGGAACTAGGGTTTAGTCCCTTGTGTGCTCCACCACACCTAGTGGAGGGTTGTGGTTGGATTTTGTGTCATTGGACATTATGTGAATATGTATGTTCATACATTATTGCTTGATTGTGTGACATGCTTGGAGCATGTTGTGTGTAAATTGTTTGATCTCTGGCCAGTAGATGTGTGTTGGTTTGGACTTCCGCTGGATAATTCCGTTGGGGATTCCGGTCGGGTTTTGCCGTGGGACCGACTCTGGGAGCGGTACCAGGATGATCCAAACGTGGACGTCCGCTGGATATTCCGTTGGGGATTCCGGTGGGGTTTTGCCATGGGCCGACTCTGGGAGCGGTACCAGGATGATCCAAATTGTGGGACTTCCGCTGGATAGGGCTCATGAGGAGTTCCAGTTGGGTTTTGCCATGGAGTCGTCTCAACCATGGGAGAGGCACTAGGAAGATCTCGGGAGTTATACGATGGGGTCCTTGAACGTAATCCAGTTGTGGATATTCTTGGATTGTGCCCAGTTGTTTGTGATATTGTATGTTATGCATTTTTACATAATGTTATTGTTGCACATTGAGTGAGCCATGGGGTGGAGAAGCATCTAGGACCCTTGGTTTACTGAGATATATTTGTATATCTCACCCCGTGTTTGGGGGCATCATTTCAGGTTAGGTTGAGCCTGGAAGAGTGGAGCATGAGGTGCATATGGGAGGCACAGTATGTTAGAGGATTCGGTTGGGACACACCTTGCATATTGTTAATGTTTTGGTTTTAGTTCATGAACTTGTGCATGTTGAAAATGCCATGCCTTGTATGTTCGTGACTATATGTTGAGTCCTTTAAAATTGATGTATATTCATGCCTTTAGTTTCTATTGTTATTTTAGTGAGCATGGGACTTGTCCATGGCCACACCTAATGTATTTTGAGGCATTGAACACTTATGATGTAAAATGAGCCATGTGATATGTAAATGGCAAAACAATTGGTGAGTGAGATAAAGTGGTACATTGGTATTAGAAAATGCATGATGGAAAGGCGTAGAGCCTACATTAGTGTATGTGTAAGGTTTATGTGGAGTATTAAGGTGTTAGGAATGAATTACACCACTCATTTTGTACCTTAAAAGCTGTCATCTGTCACTTTTGCTGCATAGTAATCGATTACCACTCTCTGGTAATCGATTACCATGCAACAGGGGACGAAAATTGTGCTTCTGTGAACCTGGTAATCGATTACCAGAGCATTGGTAATCGATTACCTAGTTCAGTAATCAATTACCAATGCTTGGTAATCGATTACCAGAGAACAGGGGAGCCAAAATGGAGCTACTGCCTCATTTTGGAACTTTGGGTAATCGATTACCACCCCCTGGTAATCGATTACCACAGTGTAATTTTCAAAAATAATGGTTTTTCTAGACTAAAACAAATGGCATAACTTGGTCTACAGTGCTCCGAATTGTGCGCGGTTTGTAACCACGCATAGCTAATGAGGAGAGCTATAACACGTTAAGAGATGGGAGTCAAAAGATAAGTTTAAATTAATTGGGTAATAAGAAAGATAGTGGATGTCTGTAAGTTTATGCTTCCGCGAGTTTTGCATTTACAATTACGGAATTGTTTTGATTAGTTACGGAAATGGTTAATTGTTTAAAATGAGGAACTAATAAAAGAAAAAAGTTTGCCGTAATTTAATTAACTCAATTTCTGTGATTGTAACTGCGCTTAATACCATATTTGTTGATAACACACCGGTCCGGTAACGGGGTGTTACAGAGAGAAAGGGATAAAAGAGTTTATTTTATGGGTTCGCTTTTTCTGCAATTACTGCAGATAAGTTATCTGCAATAAGCCTAATACGATGTCATTTTCGAGCGGAAATCATGGTATTTTTGTAATTTTAATTTATTTCAGGGTTATAATAGTCTTTATATTTATAATTTTTTAAGATTTCAATACCAAAACGACGTCGTTTTGGGAATAAATACAGATAACTTATCTGCATTAATTGCAGAAACATTTTTCCCTTATCTTATATCATAAATCTTCACCGTTGGATGTGATTGTAATCTAACGGTGTTGAGAGAAGTAAGAAAAATAAAGATAACTAGAATAACATATCTTTTAATTTAGTAATAACAGTGAACATAAAGAATTTGGCTCTTCTTTTACTAGAGAAAAAATGTGAATTACAATTTTTAATTAAATAATTCACAATTAAAATTATGATAAAATATATGTGCATATTTA
Source organism: Gastrolobium villosum (assembly GCA_032173675.1). NCBI lineage: Eukaryota > Viridiplantae > Streptophyta > Magnoliopsida > Fabales > Fabaceae > Gastrolobium > Gastrolobium villosum. The sequence continues at coordinate 41,288 of JAVKPL010014843.1, read as the reverse complement.
ACAAATAAAAGAATTATTAAACCGCCTTTTAAAAATATTATAAAAATCCTTTTTCATATTTATTTATTTATTTAAGATAGACGCATTATTTTCGCAGGTTCGACCAAGGTATTAAAGGCAAAAGTTCATGGCAAAGAATGTTTCTCAAATTCAAACAATCACTCTTGTATTCATTAGTTTAACTAGGGTGTTCATCAACCGATCCACATGTATTGTATAAAATTTTATTTGTTCCTGTACGTGTCTATTTCAATTACCCTGCCTGTATCTCACTCGGTTATATTGCATGTCAATTAAAGCAGTAATTGATTCATATGTTTTGAGATTTGAGCATGAAAAAGAGTTGCTTCCATTTATATTTTCTAACATGTAAAACATATAAAATTATATAATGTGAATTTGAGCATAAGAATTAGGAATTTTTCTTGAATTCCATATATATGCAGAACATGTATGTTGTTAAGGTACATATATTTGATGATTATCAATGACAACAGCAGCAACAAAAAAAGTTGTATCCCCTAGGTAGTCGGCAGTCAATGTTAACTTTGTTGAATTTCTTATGATAATTACCATTGGACCGATAAAAAATAAAAACTAAAAAAATTGGGGGAGGGCAGGTGCAGGGTTCAGTGTATTATTACATGTGATGATACTTCAATTATTATTAAATTCTTTATAGTTATGACATGATATTGCAACTTTCTATATAAGATCTGATATAAGTGGATTTCGTAATTTACAGTCACGAAAAATGCTTGGTCTTCTTGTGCATGCATCCCAATGTCGCTCTTGCCGATATCCAAACTGTCGCAAGTTGAATAGCCTTTTCCGTCATGGGAAACAGTGCAAAAAAACACGTGCTCCCAAAGGTTGTGTTCATTGCAAGAAAATGTGGTATTTGCTTCAACTTCATGCCCGTGCTTGCAAAGAATCCAAGTGCCATGTACCACGTTCTATGAAGCACCGACACTTCAAAACCTCTGACGTGTCGTGTCGGACACTTCCCGACACTCTCGGACACTCCGACACTCCCCGACACTCCAACACACGTTATAGAAATTCAAAAAAAGGTTTAAAGGTTGCGTTATATTGAATTTTTAGTTCCAACTATTAGATTGTTGGATCACGATTACTATTTTATTGAGTTTAATATAAATATTTGTGATATCTTATGTTTCTTTGTAAAATTTATGAATATTATAAGTTTAGATTAATTTTTTTGTTAAATTATTGAATATTAAATATAATATACATTACATAAACTAAAAATATTATTTAATATCAAAACGTGTCCTAACGTGTCGAAATCTAACATTTTTTAGAATTAACGTGTCGGAGTGTCGTGTCGTATCGTGTCACGTGTCCCGTGTCAGTATCGGTGCTACATAGACCACGTTGCAGGTTTGTGGGTCAGGCATGGCCATTTACTCAAGTTACTATGTTTATAGATTATGTATGTATAACATTTTCTTTTTGGGTTAAACAGAGATTTAAAAGAACATTTAAGGAGGTTACAGCAATAGTCTGATTCACGTAGAAGAGCTGCTATGATGGGGATGATGAGGCAGAGAGCTGCAGAGTTTGCCAACAATGTTGTATGATCATTTTATATTCTGAAAAAAATATGGGATGTTCTGAAAAAATCCTCCTAACAGAGGTAGACACTAGCTTCGCCCTTGCTCCAGTTAGACACTGCTGGGAACCATGCTCTGAAAATAAGAAAGAGACACAGCCCTCAGACCTACATGCACCATGTTGAGTTGATTTCGAAACTTAGGCATTCACACTTGGTTAGTGCTCTTGGGCATTCTTTTGAGTGCAACTAGGATGATTGTGTAAACACTATATTTCTCATATTTGAGTACGTTCCAAACAGAAGTTTAAGAAGCTGCGTATCTGGTAAGGAAAATTTTCCATCAAAGTCTTCTATCTAATGTTCTTGTACCATCAATTTCAAAGATTTAGTACACTGAACTAGTTCTTGCTAAACTTTCCTTATTTTCAGTTTCACCTACAAGGAAATGAATTTCACCTCTAACATTTACTTTCAGTAGGATCTTCTGGGGACAAGCTTTCTTGGTCACAGAGAATAGCAGTTGCAATTGGAATGGTCAAAGGCATTCAATTTTTGCACACAAGGATAGTGCCTGGACTATATTCAAATAATTTGAAGATAACAGATATTTTTTTGGAAAATAATCATAATGTTAAAATAAGCAGTTATAATCTTCCACTTTCAGCTGAAAACAAAAGAATGGTAAATGGATAAAATATTTGTTTATATGTTATTACTGTATCTTCACTTGTTTCTGATTTTTCTTGTTTTATACACAACTTTCGGGTCAGCAATGGAACTTCACCTGGATTAAAAGGAAATTTCCAAGCAAGGTAAAAAAAATAAAAAATTAACTCCTGAGATTGTGATAGAACCTAAACTTAGCTACTAAGAAAGTATGCATTGTCATCTAAACACTCAAAAGTGTTGCAAAGGTGGAACTTTTCTTGGGTTATATAGCAAACTGAACATGACACAGAATTAAATGTTTTGACATAGAGTGCATTATAATGGATGTTTTTGTTTCTTTCTATATCATAGGTTATTGCCTCATGTCATTCATTTTAGCTTGCATTAATTATTTCTGCAGGATAAAGGATGCAGACAAGAATGATGTCTATGATATTGGAGTGATTTTGCTAGAAATTATTCTGGGACGACCAATAATGTTCCACAATGAAGTTGGAACACTAAGAGATCTTGTGAGTATTACCTTCAAGTTCCAGACTCAAACCTTTTAGAGACTAGGTGCCTGTTTGGTTCCTTTCTTTTTTTTAAAGCTAAAAGCTACTTATAAGCATAAGCTAGACCAAACAGGTTTTGAGAAAAACTCTTATAATGAAAAGCTATTTTTTTATAATGAAGAAAAAAGTAAAAAGCCAAAAGCTTCTATGAGTAGCTTTTTTTTAAGCTCTTATTTACTTTTCGTGAGTTGTGTGTATTTTTTTAAAATGTAGAGCTATAAAGATAGAGAGAGTTTTCTTGAAAAACATGCTTTTAAGCTAAAAATTGTAAGTAACCGCTCACCAAACAGCTTTTAGCTTATTTTTTTTAAGCTTTATTTTTAACTAGCTTCTATCTAGAAAAAAGAGAGGATTCAAACGGGCTCTAGGTTGTGATTAAGTTTCACAATTTGACATTAAGAAACTTTGATAGAACCGAACTTTGATGTGCTAAGAACAAGGGTAAGAAAAGTAACACATATTTCTAACAATGTTGTTGTGTGGTTCTTATGCAGTTACAGGTAAGCATCAAAACTGATGATATAGCTAGAAGGAGTATTGTTGACCCATCAGTTCATAAGGAATGTTCAGATGATTCATTAATGACAATGATGGAGATATGTGTAAGGAGTCTCTCTAGTGAACCAATTGATAGGCCTTCTGTTGAAGATGTTCTATGGAATTTGCAATTTGCAGCACAAGTTCAGAATTCATGGAGAAGAGACTCAAATGATCACAGAAATTCACCTGCATCATCCTCCAGAGAGACATAAAGATTTGTATGAAATTTCCAGGAACTAATTAATAGGGTGTATGCTACCATGTACAAATGTTTAATCTTATACATATAGCATATGAATGATTATTACATATTTAAAAATTCTCTTCATTGTCTGAATTCAATAAAAATATTTAAACACAAACATTATATTATCACGTAATATTTTTCACATATATTTAACATTTAAACATCAAAATAAAATCAAGATTCAAATTCTCAATTTTCTCTTGATGGCCAAATTTTAAAACAATTTATAATTCAAATTTTGTTAATTCTTTCTCAAAGAAAACAAAATTAAAGCATGCATGTAGCCATAAACTCCTTCATGGCCGAACATATAGGTAAGTATCTGATAAATTTTGTCACAAAAATTTCATGCAATGCTCATGACACAATTCATGGAGAAAAATAAGAAAACATTCAAGGTACTCTTAGTACCCTTCATGGCCGAATCAACCCTTTCAAAAAGGGTGTTTCCTTTTAAAACTTTCATAAAGAAAAAGAAACAAAACCATGATGCATATAGTTTTATGAACATAGAATCGAATTTCATGTTCATAAGGACAAGAACTTTAACACCTTAAAGGATTTGTGATTCAAAATCTATATGCAGAATTAAACTTTATCCATTTAAAGTTTTTGACCGTGAAAAAACTCTTTTCACAAACAAGGTACCATCACCTGCCGATGGTAAAGCGACCGAGCTCTGATACCACTTGATAGTTAAAACTGGCCTTGAAGGCCGATGCATGTAAGGTGGAAAAACAAATTTTGCACATAAAGATCTATGCTCTAGGATAGCATGATGTTTATAACACCTCATAAATTTAAATATGTGTTTTGTATAATAATGTGAAATTAAAATTGTTGGATTAGCGAAAATCCGAAAGTTAAGGCCAAAAAGGGCAAAAAGGGCAAAATGGTAAATTACCAACCACGTATCCCTAGGCATAAAAATTGAGTTGGAGACTTCATAGGACAAAAATAATGCCGGAAACGGACTCAGGGCGAAAAATTGAGTGAATAGGCAAATTTGTGAAAAATTGATGAATAGTGATTTTCTAGTGTAAAATATTGTGGTATGAGTGTACCGATAAGTGTGAAATTTTTATCAATATTTTTAGGAAATAAAAATATGTCATGAACCAGAAAAATAAGTAGGTTGAGAATCTGTGATCAGAATTAGTGATTGGATTAAAGTTAAATCGCGTGTGGGACCCGCGTGACCGAATCCACTTAAGTTCCCCCACACTCCCCATGCTCTCTGTAACACACCGTTACCGGACCGGTGTGTTATCAACAACTATGATATTAAGCGCAGTTACAATCACAGTAATTGAGTTAATTAAGTTACGGGCAACTTTTTTTTCTTTTAACACTTTCCTTTTAGTAAACAATAACCTTTTCCGTAATCAATTAAAACAACACCATAATTGTAAATGCAATTCGCGGAATCATTCAATTTACCAATATCTCTAATCTTTCTTTTTACTCAACTCCTTTAACTTATCATGTTACTCTCACATCTTACCATTTTATAGCCTTATACATTAGCTACGCGTGGTTTCAAACCGCGCACCAATTGGAGTTCTACAGACTAAGTTAAGCCCTTTTCTTTTTGTCTAGAAAAAACATGATTTTCAAATTTTACACTATGGTAATCGATTACCAGGGGGGTGGTAATCGATTACCAAGGTACCAAAATGAGGCAGTAGCCAATTTTTCAATCCCCTGTTCTCTGGTAATCGATTACCAAGCTTGGGTAATCGATTACTCCACTAGTTAATCGATTACCAAGGCTCTGGTAATCGATTACCAGGCAGACAGAAGCAACAATTTCGTCCCCTGTTGCATGGTAATCGATTACCATGCTTGGGTAATCGATTACTATGCCTCAAAAATGACAGATGACAACTTTTTCAGTTCAAAATGAGTGGTGTAATCCATTCCTAACACCTTAATACTTCACACAAACCATACACATACCCTAATGTAGGCTCTAGGCCCTTTCATCATACATAATCTAATACCAATATATCCTTTACCTTATTCACCAAATATGTTGCCATTTACACATCATATGGCTCATTTTACATCATAATGTTCAATGCCTCAAAATACATTAGGTGTGGCCATGGACAAGTCCCATGCTCACCAAAATAACAATAGAAACTAAAGGCATGAATATACATCAATTTTGAAGTACTCAACATATAGTCATGAACATACAAGGCATGGCATTTTCAATATGCATAAGCTTATGCTCTGAACCAAAACATTAACAATATGCAAGGTGTGTCCCAATCGAATCCTCTAACATACTGTGCCTCCCAGATGCACCTCATGCTCCACTACTCCAGGCTCAACCTAACCTGAAATGATGCCCCCAAACACGGGGTGAGATATACAAATATATCTCAGTAAACCAAGGGCCCTGGAGGCTTCTCCACCCCATGGCTCACTCAATGTGCAACAATAACATTGTGTAAAAATGCATGACATACAATGTCACAAACAACTGGAGACAAACCGAGAACATCCACCATTGGATTACTTCAAGGACTCCATCATATAACTCCCGAGACCTTCCTGGCGCCTCTCCCATGGTTGAGAAGACTCCATGGCAAAACCCAACTGGAACTCCTCATGAGCCCTATCCAGCGAAAGTCCCACGTTTGGATCATCCTGGTGTCGCTCCCAGAGTCGGCCCCACGGCAAAACCCAACTGGAATCCCCAGCGGATGTCCAAACCAACACACGTCAACTGGCCAGTGACCAAACAATTTCACACATATCAAGCAATAAAGCATGACAACACATGATCACACAATGTCCAATGACACAAAATCCAACCACAACCTTCCACTAGGTGTGGTGGAGCACACAAGGGACTAAACCCCAGTTCCAAAGGTTACCTCAACACCGAGCCAATGCTCCATACGTAAGCTCCAAGCTTACTCCGCTCCCATAGCGTCCAAGAGAGGCAACCTAAATGATCAGCAACATGATCATCATCAATCACATATAGTCAATTATCTTCACAATTATGCTAACCAACATAACCACTTAAGCCTAAGGCTATTTTTCCATACCATTTTACTTCAATCTCTTTTATAGATCAATTTACCAAATACATCATGCATCACACATTCTTTCTTCTCATTCCACTATATCACACTATACCATCCTCCATTTAAACATCATTTTCAATCATTCAACCTCAACTACATCATTTTTGCATCATTTTTCCTCACTTTTCTCCATAATTCGGATTCTTCAAAAAAGTATGCCCCAAGGCTTTTTCAATTCAATTTAACACTCTCATTCATCATATAATCATATTAACACATCATGCAACAACTTATCAATCCATTTCTTACACAGTTCAATTTTCACAAATCTTAGGCATCATTCAAAAATCCCAAGTTATGAGCATTTTTCACCAATAATTTTTATTGCATTTCTAGCTCAAATACATCATTCTAAGACATGATCATCTAATGCACATTTTCCATTTGAGCTCTCTAAACACATCAATCGACTAAGCCCTCTTTAGGGTTCGTAATTCAAATCCTATGATACAACCATTTAAATACAAAGAAACTCACCCAAATGCAAGGTACAAGGCTCCACACAAACATACTTCTCCATTGAAGCACTTAGAAGCTCCATGAACACAAATCTAAAGCTTGAGCCGCGGCCATGGAGGGGAGATTTCGCAAAATAGAGCTAGATTCAAGGCTTGCCACTAGCACCAATGTGTTTAGAAGGCCATTTCCAATAAATTTCAACACAAACTTTGCTAAGATTGGTGGAGAAATGAGTTGTTTAAGGCTCCAAGAAAAATCAAAGGGGAAAGGCCAAGGGGGAAGGTTGTGCGCACGGGAGAAGAAGGAGAAAGGAGAGAGGGAATGCTATGTAATTGTGACTTTTAAGTCACATAAACCACTCGCGGGTCCCACACGCGTTTTAACTTTAATCCGAACACTAATTCTGACCACAAATTCACAGTCTATATATTTTTCTGGTTCATGACATATTTTTATTTCCTCAAAATACTCCTAAAAATTTCACACTTATACCGCAGTATTTTTACACCGGGAAAATCACAATTCATCAAAATTTTCAAAACTTGTCTGTTCACTCAATTTTTCGTCCTGAATCCATATCCGGCATTATTTTTATCATTTGAGATCCCTAACTCCATTTTTCATATCTCGGTTTACGTTTTTGGCAAATTACCATTTTGCCCTTTATAACGCCTCTTAAAGTTAAATGTGTATTTTATGTTATAATGTGAAATTAAAATTGATGGATTAGTGAAAATCTGAGAATTATGGCCAAAATGGGCAAAAAGGGCAAAATGGTAATTGACCAACCATGTGTTCTGAGGCATGAAAATTGAGTTGGAGATTTCATATGACAAAAATAATGCTGGAAATGGAATCAGGGCGGAAAACTGAGTGAGTAGGCAAATTGGTGAAAATTGATGAATAGTGACTTTTTAAGTGTAAAATACTGTGGTATGAGTGTACCGATAAGTGTGAAATTTTTATCAATATTTTTAGGAAATAAAAATATGTCATGGACCAGAAAAATATGTATATTAAGAATTTATGATCAGAATTATTGTCGAGATTAAAGTTAAATCGCGTGTGGGACCTGCGGGACCAAAACCCACTTGGCCCCCACATTTTCCCCCACGCCTTCCTTCTCTTTTCTTTCTTCCCACCCGTAGCTTTCTTCCCTTTTTCATGAACAAAGACCCATTTCCTCCCTTCTCCACTTTTGAAGCTATTCTCCACCAAATCTCTTGGTTTTGGTGTTGAAATTTATTGTAAACCACCTTCTAAAGCCATTGGTGATACTTCCAAGCCTTGAAACCACCTCCTTTGTGCGTTTTGGAGCAGGGACATATTCGAACCTTTGAGGTTTTTGGGTGTTTTGAAGCTTTTGGATCTTCCTTGGATTGGTGAAGCCTTGGTGGTGTGTCTACCATAGATTGTGAGTATATTTGTGGTATCTTTATGGTTGATTTTGTAGATCTAGAAATTTATGCACTAAGTCTTTAATCTTAGATGTGTGATGATAGAGAGCCCAAATGGAAAAATGCTATTAGATGAAAATGCCTTAGAATGATGCTTGTGAGCTAGAAATGCTATGATAAATTTTGGTGAAAAAGTGAGATTTTTAACTTAGGAAAAATTTGGGAAATTTCATGAATTTGAGGTTTTGAATGATGTGGAAAATTGTTGATCATGATGTTGATCATTGTAGGGTGCCTCACACGAACGTGATTGTGGAAGATTGATTTGGAGCGTACGTGTGGAACGGAACAGTTAGTGTTGAGGTAAACCCTTGGAAATGGGGTTTAATCCCTTGTGTGCTCCACCACACCTAGTGGAAGGTTGTGGTTGGATTTTGTGTTTATGGCATTGTGTGATTATGTGCTTTCATGCCATATTGCTTGTTCTGTGTGAAAATTGTTTGGTCACTGGCCAGTTGACGTGTGTTGGTTTGGACATCCGTTGGATAATTTCGTTGGGGATTCCAGTTGGGTTTTGCCGTGGGGTTGACTCTGGGAGCGACACCAGGATGATCCAAACGTGGGACTTCCGCTGGATAGGGCTCATGAGGAGTTCCAGTTGGGTTTTGCCATGAAGTCTTCTCAACCATGGGAGAGGCGCCAGGAAGGTCTCGGGAGTTATATGATGGAGTCCTTGAACGTAAATCCAATTGTGGATGTTCTCGGTTTGTCTCCAGTTGTTGGTAATATTGTATGTCATGCATATTATATGATGTTATATTTGCACATTGAGTGAGCCATGGAGCGGAGAAAGCCTCTAGCTCCATTGGTTTACTGAGACATATTTGTATATCTCACCCCGTGTTTGGGACCACATTTCAGGGCATTATGAGCCGGGAGGAGCTTCGGGCAAGAAGCCCACTTAGTGGACAGCGGATTGCATGTGGTGCTGTGAGGTTGCATGATGTTTTGGAGCAGACTTTGGAGTGCACATAGCATGCCATTTAGTATTTTGAGACTTAGGTCATGAACATATTGCATGATGGGATTTCCATGCTTTTGTAGTGTTCATGATTAAGCTCTAAGTCTTGTTTATTGCTTTTATTCATGCCTTGGATAAATGGTATATTTTGAGTGAGCATGGGACTTGTCCATTGCCACATTTCTTGTATTTGAAGCCTTGGCATATTATGTTGTAAATGGTCCATTCTTGTTGTAAAATGGCTAGTAACTTATGTACCTTGTAATTGATGCATTCTTATATCAAAATGCATGATGGAAGGGCCTAGAGCCTACATTAGGGTATGTGTAAGGTTTGAGTGGAGTATTAAGGTGTTAGGAATGGGTTACACAACTCTTTTTGAACTGAAAAAGCTGTAATCTGTCATTTTTACTGCATAGTAATCGATTGCCCAAGCATGGTAATCGATTACCATGCAACAGGGGACGAAATTAATGCTACTGTCTGCCTGGTAATCGATTACCAGAGGCTTGGTAATCGATTACCAAGTGGAGTAATCGATTACCCAAGCTTGGTAATCGATTACCAAAGAACAGGGGATTGAAAATTGGCTACTGCCTCATTTTGGTAACTGGTGGTAATCGATTACCACCCCCTGGTAATCGATTACCATAGTGTAAATTTTTAAAATTCATGTTTTTCTAGACTAAAAGAAAGGGGCATAACTTAGTCTGTAGAACTCCAAATGGTTCGCGGTTTGAAACCACGCGTAGCTAATGTATAAGACTACAACATGGTAAGATGTGAAAGTAATATGATGAGTTTAAATGAGTTGAATAAAAAGAAATATTAGTGATGTTAGTAAACTGAATGATTCCGCGAATTGCATTTACGATTATAGTGTTGTTTTAATTGATTACGGAAAGGGTTATTGTTTACAAAAAAGAAAGTGTTAAAAGAAAAAAATTGCCCGTAATTTAATTAACCCAATTACTGTGATTGTAACTGCGCTTAATATCATAATCAATGTTAACAATACCGGTACGTAACGGGCTGTTACATTTTATGGTATCAGAGTAGTTTTGTGAGGGAAACTCTGATTGTGTATGTTTGTATCTTGTGTTCCATAGCTATCTGTGAACTATTTATGATTAATGTATATGTGATTCAGTGTGGGTCTGATCAACTCATTCCTTTGTGTTACATGTACAGATATCATGAGTAGGGCGCGTGTTCGCCGTGGGGCACGTGGTGCAGGTCCTTTGCCACCGGATCTGGTCACTGCAGTACTGAATGCTCTGCAGGCGGAAACGGCTGCAAATAGAAACATGACTGAAAACCTGATGAAGACTAATCAGGATATGATGCAGGCCTTTATGGCTGAAATGAGGGCTGATAGAAACCGTCCTAGGAGGGATGATTCACCTCCACACACGGCTACGGTGACTCCTACACCGACGCCATCTGTTACTCCTCAACCGGGGGAGAGTAGGGCTAGTCACCACACTGGTGAGGCTAGTCATCATACCACTGACCCTAGCTATGTTCCTGATCCGTCATCTGTTGCTCAATCCACTGGGGTTGCAGGGCAGGTGCTTGATAATGCTGATGATGAGCGTAGGCTCATATCCTTTAGGAAACATAAGCCACCTGCATTTCTGGGGTCAAGGGACCCGAAGGAGGTTACTACTTGGCTGAGGGGAATGGATAAGATTTTCCAAGTGATGAGACAATGTGTCTCGCCCATATGCTATTCAGGGTGAGGAAATTTCCTGGACTTTGTTTGAAGGTTTATTTCATGAAGAATATTTTCCCCGTGATGTCCGGGAGGCAAAGCAAGGTGAGTTTGATAGTCTTGTGCAGGGAGTCATGACGGTGGATGCCTATGTGGCAAAATTTAATGAATTGGTAAAATTTGCAAATTATGGGGGTACTCTACCTACTCCGGAGTTCTTGTCAGCTAAATCCCAAATAGGGCTGAATGAAAAGATTGCTAAGAGAATGTCTAATACTGCGGTGAGAAACTTTGCTGATTTGGTGACCCAATGCAAAAGGGTCGAGACTGTGTATGGCAGGTATCCAAAATCTGATACGATGAAAGAACAAGAGATTAAGAGGACATCTGGTCCTACTGGTAATACTAATAGAGGAGGTTTCAATAATAATAACAGGGGCAGGGGGTTGCATGTAAGGCAGCCTCCTGGTCAGTTCAAGAGGGGTGGAACCCCTGGTGGTGGTGGTACAGCGGACAGATATTTTACCCCACAATGTGGGAAGTGCAAGAAATACCACAGAGGTGTATGTGGTGCTGGTCCGTTGGCTTGTTTTAAATGTGGTCAGAATGGCCACTTTGCTAGAAATTGTCCATCTTCTTCGGGGCAGGCTGCGAATCTGCAGGCCTTGCCGACCGCGACTACTACTGCTACTCCTACTGCTGCTGTTCCTACTGTTGGACGGGTATATACTACAAATGCTCAACATACTGAAAAGGCTCTGAATTTGGTAAAAGGTATAATTTTTCTCTCTAATGTTGATTTGTCTGTGTTATTTGATTCGGGAGCAACGCATTCTTTTGTGGCGGACTATGTGGCTAAAGCGTTGGACTTAAGAACAACACGAATGGTTCCTCCGATGCGTATTACTACCGCTACAGGTGAGGTTAGTGAATCATCTTGGATTTGTGAAGATGTGAAGTTCACCTATTTAGGCAGGGGTTACACTATTGATTTAATTATCTTACCCCTGGCCTCTGTCAATTTGATATTGGGGATGGATTGGTTGTCTCGGAACTGCGCAATGATTGATTGCTGCGGAAAGAGGTTGTTACTATCTCATGAGAGGCCGTCTGTTTGTCCGTCTTTGTATTTGTCTGTCAGTCAAACTGTGAAAGCCTTGAAGGCTGGGGATCTGGGTTATGTCCTTTTGGGCGGATTGGTGGGTGACAAAAAGGAGGAGATTTCTTCTATTTCGGTTGTTAATGAGTTTGAGGATGTATTCCCTGATGAGATATCGGAATTTCCGCCTGAGAGAGAGATTGAATTCTCGATTGACCTATTGCCTGGTGTGGGGCCGATCTCCTTGGCTCCATACCGGATGTCGCCACTTGAGTTGGCTGAGTTGAAGCAACACATTGAAGAATTATCTGCGAAGAATTTTATCAGGCCGAGTGTGTCTCCGTGGGGAGCACCGGTGATATTTGTGAAGAAAAAGGATGGTAGCATGAGATTGTGCACTGACTACCGACAGTTGAATAAAGTGATGATTAAGAACCGGTACCCGTTGCCACGCATTGATGATTTATTAGATCAGTTGAGGGATGCCTGTGTGTTTTCGAAGATTGATCTCCGGTCCGGATATCACCAGATTCGGATTAAACCGGAGGATGTACCTAAAACAACTTTCCGATCCAGATATGGACATTTTGAATATCAAGTGATTCCTTTTGGGCTTACTAATGCCCCTACGGTGTTCATGGATTATATGAATCGCATCTTTAAACCGTATTTGGACCAGTTTGTAATTGTATTTATTGATGACATCTTGATCTATTCCAAGAGCAAAGAGGAGAACATCGACCATTTGAGGACTGTGTTGCAGGTATTGAAGGATAAGATACTGTATGCTAAACCGTCTAAGTGTGAATTCTGGTTGTCTGAGGTGCAATTTTTGGGCCATGTTATTTCTGCAAGTGGTGTTGCAGTGGATCCAAGCAAGATTGAAGCGGTAAGCGACTGGGAACGACCTAAGACTGTGACTGAGATTAGAAGTTTTCTGGGGCTTGCTGATTATTATCGCCGGTTTATACAGGGATTTTCTGCAATGGTTCTACCGTTGACCCGATTGACACGAAAGGATACTCCTTTTGTGTGGACCCAGGAATGTGAGGACTGTTTTCTTTTACTCAAAGAGAAGTTGACTACTGCTCCGGTGTTAACTCTTCCTGATCCGGAGGGTGAGTTTGTTTTATATTGTGATGCTTCTAAGAAAGGTTTAGGGAGCGTACTGATGCAGGAAGGGAAAGTGATTGCTTATGCGTCCAGACAGTTAAAGCCGCATGAAGAGAATTATCCGACGCACGACTTAGAACTGGCTGCTATTGTGTTTGCCTTGAAAATCTGGAGGCACTTTCTGTATCGGATGAAATTTGCTGTGTTCAGCGATCATAAAAGCTTGAAATATTTGTTTGATCAGAAGGAGCTGAATATGAGGCAGCGGAGATGGGTTGAATTCTTGAAAGACTATGACTTTGAACTGAAATATAACCCGGGAAAGGCTAATGTTGTGGCAGATGCGTTGAGTAGGAAGTCTGTCAATTTATCTCATATGATGATGTGGGATAATGAAGTAATTAAACAATTTCGGGACATGAAAATAACGGATTTCTTTGCAGGGAGAATGTGTGATATGGAGTTGACTCGGATTGAGAACGAGCTACATGAGAAGATTAAAGAGACTCAAATTCAGAATGAAAGTATTAAATATTTAAAAGGCCGGAGTGGCATATCTGTTAATGAACAGGGGTTATTATTATATCAGGGCAGGATTGTTGTGCCCAAGGAACTTGCAGAGGAAGTTATGACTGAGGCCCATAAGGGTCAATATGTTATCCACCCAGGTGCCACAAAAATGTACCAAGATTTGAAAGTTAAGTTCTGGTGGCCTGGGATGAAAAGGGATGTTGCCGAGTACGTATCTAAGTGCTTGGTTTGTCAGAAAGTAAAGATAGAGCATCAAAAACCTGCTGGGCTACTTCAGCCGCTGGATATACCAGAATGGAAATGGGAGAGTATTTCGATGGATTTTGTTGTGGGATTGCCTCGAACTCAGGCTGGTTATGATTCGATTTGGGTTATTGTGGACCGACTTACGAAGTCTGCACATTTTCTACCAGTACGAGTGGATTTTACCACAGAGAAGTTGGCTACGTTGTATGTAAAGGAGATTGTTAGACTCCATGGGATACCGATTAGCATTGTCAGTGATCGGGACCCGAAATTTACTTCACGCTTTGGGGAGCTTTACAACAGGCTTTTGGCACTCAGCTTCGACTGAGCACTGCGTATAATAACAGGGTACTGCTTGAGATAGGTACTTACCATTGGTGGAGTTTTCTTATAATAACAGTTTTCACTCCAGTCTGGGTATGGCACCGTATGAGGTATTGTATGGGAGGAGGTGTCGTACGCCCACTTTGTAACATCCCGCATGATTAGGAAATTACATAACTTGCATTTAGGGGTGAAGCATGCTAGAAATTCGAATTAAATTTGATACCAATTAGTGTAACACCACTCTTGTATGCATCCAAGAGGGTTGTTGGCTAAATCGTATTAGAGTTGCAGCGGTATGGAACTCATTAATTTTTAAACTTTATCAAATATTTAATTTGGAGACTTGAAAAAGTCCACATTTGATTCTCATAAAACAATTTGAGAAAAATGAAACCGTTTATTGAACATAGAAAATTTCAATGATAGAACCCTTTGCTGAATTTTCTATACTTTGCAGAAAACCTTGCTGTCTTATAAAATCTGTATAAAATCGAATTCAGGTGCGATAAAAACTATTCCAAGCTTCTGAAAAACTAGACACCCGGGGCATCGCATACATATAAATTATGCGCGATTCGGAGGTGAATAGCCCCACGGAACAGGACACGTAAAACGCTTGTGAATCCTGTCCGTTTTCTGGAAAATAGGCTGTAAGGCGAAGCTTACTAAAATTCCTACAGATTTCGTATAAAAATGAAACCTGCACAGTTTGAAAGTACATTCCCGGGGCTTCGCGTGCATATAAAATAATAGTAAATCGGAGTTCGTTTGCCCCTTGAAACATGACCCGTAAAGTACCGGTAAAACTGTTAAAATTCAGCACTTAATAAAACGTTCAAAAATTCTTTTCACAAAACATTTCCAAAACAGCCGTTGTTCATAAAAGACTTAACAAAGTTCAAGTAGAAAGTTCAACAATCATCCAAGTTCTCGACATACACATGAATACACAGTCATCCAGCAATTAAACAGCAACAGCCAAAGTCCAATCAGCATTAATCAACAGCATGCATCCATATACTCACGCCTTCAAATGTGCTTTCCTTTTTCCTGCCATTTTATGAAAATAGCAGCCCCAGAGGGGTGAGAATAATCCCAGTAGTGTGGCAACAAAACCAATAATATAACAGTATTAACTAGGCACAAAATCATAAACAGTCACTTCAACATATCCTTGTTCCTTTTCCTTTTTCCTTTTCATCATATATATATATATATATATATATATATATATTGCGTATATAACGCCTTTCCTTTGCGCTTTTAGCACCGTCGTGCGCGCACTTCACAGTGGACATCCCATACATGGCACCTGAGCTCGGTGGATTCCAACTGTGGGCCTATGCGGACTGATGCCAAGTGTCCCATACCCTGGTACCTTAGGGATGCCTATATGATGCTTGCTCAAACACATGGTCCTGTACATAACTATTCTAAAGTGCAAGGCTATATGATCTTGGTACATGCATGCCATGCTATGCTTTCACACACAAAGCGTAAAATAAATGCGGTATGATGTAAGGTGCATGCTTATATACTTTTCATATACGTTATGCTGCCACATAACAACTTTACCTCATAATCATATAGCCATCAAGGCACATTCTTGGCAGTTTTCTTTCATCATAAGGAACATAATAATTTTACGGAGTATGGAGCATCATGTCACAACTTTATACCAGTAGTCAATAGTCACATTAGGTAATATCGCCTGACACTTACCTCAAGTCTTTAACATTCTTTTATCAAAACATCACCAATCAGACAGCCAAATATCAATCAAGCAGTCCAATGAGCTAAGATCTTGTGCACCTAATCAAATAGATATATAAACATATCCAATCAGAATTTATTACATATACTTACTATACATTACATAGCCTTCCCATTCTCCTAATTCTTTAGTTCATAATCGGTTTCCAAGTACATATACCAAGCGGATTCTATGTCGTAATATTAATTCACCGATTGTCCTTAATTGATAAAATCCAAGGTATTCAATACATGCAAACTTGGTTTTCAACCTTCACTAGGTACTTAATATATTCATTTTATCACTTCTACACATTATATAGCGTTTCCACTCTTTTTAGTACATGATTTACAATCAAACTTCAAAGCTCATAACTAGTAAATTTTCAGACTTAAAGGTTTATTACCAAATGGTTATCAAGTGACAACATCCAAGGGTCCTACGCATACAGGTTCCACTTGTACAGCCAATTACCTAGGAGCTTAACATGGTTGATTATATACATGTTCTCCATGATTTAGGAGGGTGATAAGGAGATCTATCATGCTGCCTAAAATAGTTCTTAGCGCATACAAGGTTTGGTTCACCAACTAGATGCTTACAAGTTTTATTTACAAAACACTACCAATACCACTTAGACATGATTCATATAATCTTCAGCATGCTTTTTACATTCTTTCAAGCATATGCAAATCCTATTAACTTTTTAACACATGCAAGTCCACTAAATATTCCTAGTCCGAGGGCAATCCAACAAAATTAAAGAGAAATATTTCCCTACTTACAAGTCAAATTATTTGGAAAGCTACAGGCACCCAGCCCACAACTTGTTCGTATGAGTATAATCAATGAAATGACAACAAAAGAATTTATTTCTAAAATACCCATGCATGCAGAAACAGGGACGGTGAAGGGAAGATTTGAGATGGATTTACATCTCAGATGCCATTAAAGTGAGGCTATTTCCAAATTCATAAGTTTCCGGTTAAGGTTCACATGCATCCAATCCTAGTGTTGTACATAATTATAGAGTTAAAGGAATGGAGATGGCCACAATAATTTATTCACTTATCACACAAGAGGACCGAACAATACAAGAGCAAGGAAGGGTTTCATATTATACTTACTTCTACTTGCAAATACATGAACGACCACAATTAGTCAATGATCAACCTTTCCTCATCCCTAAGCTCCACGAAACAGAGTTCAATTATTCCCTCTGGTGCAAGTTGTGCGCACAAGAAACAGGAGGCAGTGGGAGTATAAACTTCAGCCTGCATGCAGTGGAGGGAAACATCAAACTGAGCCATATCAAGTGCAGCAAGGAGAGAGACTTAATAAGAGTTGGCTCAGGAGAAAGAATAAGAAAGGGACGAACACATCAGCTCCTAGTTGGTGGACGTTCGGCCAAATGTAGAAGAAGAGAATAATGGAGACTTAGGTGCTGATTCTTCTTTGGGCTCTTGACTTTGGTGGGGTGCTGGAGGGAATGAAAATGGCATGCAAGCTGTGTGACTAAGAAGGAGAGGTGAGCTGAGCTTTGATCCTAAATCAAAATGACAGTCGGTCCTTGTTTAGGTCTAGGGTGTGCGTATGGAAGGAGAGGTATGGGGAGATAACACTGATTAGGAGTCTCAACCATTGACCAGAAAAGAACTCTGGTTTCTTCCCATTAAGCGTACAGGGAGGATGATGAGTTGAAAGAGTAAGGATAGCTTGAGACTCATTAGAAAGTAGGCATCCAGATTTCACCACTCATCCACTAGGCGTTTGGTAAAGGGAAGCAATAGGCTAGGTTTGATTCAATGGAAAGGGGATAAGAGGTCAGAATTTTAAACCAAAAGTTACAGGTAAGAACCTAATAATCTGATTTCTTTTAGTCATTCTATGCGCATGACTTGATCTGAAAGAAAGAGAGGTTCGACAGATGATGATGCTAGGCCAATTGGGCTACATGCAATAGAGTTGTCCTCACCCCATTGGTTGCATGGAGAGGCAAAGAGGCTGCCTTGTAAGTCCTCAAAAGCAAACAAGGTCAGAACTTCACACCTCCTGTGCGCACATGAGACCGTGAAAGAGGGTGCAGATTTGACAAGTGATAAACACCACCCAATCCAAAGCTGCCAAGTGAAGGTTCTAGGATAAGGCTAAGATAACAAAAGAACAAGGATTTGGGCTGAACCTCATAACTCTCTAAGCCCCTTAAGGCCATCGGCCAACCCAAGAACTTTGGGTCCAAATTTCACAATTCCTAAGGTGTTACTCCCTTTTGATTTAACCCACTAATTAACAAGCTCCCCAAGTCTTTTAAACACTACATTATGACATATATGTTACAATCAATCATGCCTAAGCTCTTCAATTAAATTTCCAAATGCCTAAAAATAAATGTTCCCTATAGTCGTAATTCTATTTATTCTCTAAGTTAGATCAATTCAATTCTATGGAAAACTATGTAATTCAAAGACAAGACAGACATTACATACAATTCGAATTTAACACATGTATTAATGTATGTAATTTCGTACACCCACTAGTTAAAGATTAGAGTTCCTACCTAATTGGTAATTAATTGTAGTACTATCCCCTTTTTAACTAGTGTCTTGAATTTTTAAAAATACACATATACTTGCTTATGATAGCAACAAAATAATTAAATTAATTCCTCTCTAAACATAAATTTAATTCGAATTTCTAGCATGCTTCACCCCTAAATGCAAGTTATGTAATTTCCTAATCATGCGGGATGTTACAACTTGTTGTACTGAGGTAGGCGATAAAGAAAGATTTGGTCCGGATTTTGTGCAGGAAACTACAGTGCAAATAGAAATGATCAGAGAAAAATTGAAACAGGCACAAAATCGGCAGAAAAGCTACTATGACAACAAGCATAGACCGCTAGAATTTGAGGAAGGTGACCATGTTTTTGTACGATTATCTCCGGTCACAAGTGTTGGCTGTGCGTTGAGTGTGAGGAAGCTGAGTCCACGGTTCATTGGACCGTATCAAATTATGAAAAGAGTCGGATTGGTGGCCTATCAGCTTGCCTTACCCCCTCAGTTGTCCAATTTACATGATGTGTTTCATGTGTCGCAGTTGCGTTATGTTCCGGATGAATCACATGTGGTGATACCGGATAATATTGAAATCAGGGAGAACTTGAAGACTCCCGTTGGTCCTATTGCAATATTGGACCACAGTGAAAAGAGATTGAGAAGTAAAGTTATTCCCATGCTGAAGATTCAGTGGGAAGGCCGCACACCTGAGGAGGCTACATGGGAGCGGGAGGACGAGATTCTCCGGCTGTATCCTGAATTAGCGAGCAGGTATGATTTAATTTTGCGGACAAAATTTCTAAAAGGATGGGTGAATATAACACCTCATAAAGTTAAATGTGTATTTTATGTTATAATGTGAAATTAAAATTGATGGATTAGTGAAAATCCGAGAATTATGGCCAAAATGGGCAAAAAGGGCAAAATGGTAATTGACCAGCCATGTATTCTGAGGCATGAAAATTGAGTTGGAGATTTCATATGACAAAAATAATGCTGGAAATGGAATCAGGGCGGAAAACTGAGTGAGTAGGCAAATTGGTGAAAATTGATGAATAGTGACTTTTTAAGTGTAAAATACTGTGGTATGAGTGTACCGATAAGTGTGAAATTTTTATCAATATTTTTAGGAAATAAAAATATGTCATGGACCAGAAAAATATGTAGATTAAGAATTTATGATCAGAATTATTGTCGGGATTAAAGTTAAATCGCGTGTGGGACCCGCGGGACCAAAACCCACTTGGCCCCCACATTTCCCCCCACGCTTTCCTTCTCTTTTCTTTCTTCCCACCCGTAGCTTTCTTCCCTTTTTCATGAACAAAGACCCATTTCCTCCCTTCTCCACTTTTGAAGCTATTCTCCACCAAATCTCTTGGTTTTGGTGTTGAAATTTATTGTAAACCACCTTCTAAAGCCATTGGTGATACTTCCAAGCCTTGAAACCACCTCCTTTGTGCGTTTTGGAGCAGGGACAGATTCGAACCTTTGAGGTTTTTGGGTGTTTTGAAGCTTTTGGATCTTCCTTGGATTGGTGAAGCCTTGGTGGTGTGTCTACCATAGATTGTGAGTATATTTGTGGTATCTTTATGGTTGATTTTGTAGATCTAGAAATTTATGCACTAAGTCTTTAATCTTAGATGTGTGATGATAGAGAGCCCAAATGGAAAAATGCTATTAGATGAAAATGCCTTAGAATGATGCTTGTGAGCTAGAAATGCTATGATAAATTTTGGTGAAAAAGTGAGACTTTTAACTTAGGAAAAATTTGGGAAATTTCATGAATTTGAGGTTTTGAATGATGTGGAAAATTGTTGATCATGATGTTCATCATTGTAGGGTGCCTCACACGAACGTGATTGTGGAAGATTGATTTGGAGCGTACGTGTGGAACGGAACAGTTAGTGTTGAGGTAAACCCTTGGAACTGGGGTTTAATTCCTTGTGTGCTCCACCACACCTAGTGGAAGGTTGTGGTTGGATTTTGTGTTTATGGCATTGTGTGATTATGTGCTTTCATGCCATATTACTTGTTCTGTGTGAAAATTGTTTGGTCACTGGCCAGTTGACGTGTGTTGGTTTGGACATCCGCTGGATAATTCTGTTGGGGATTCCAGTTGGGTTTTGCCGTGGGGTCGACTCTGGGAGCGACACCAGGATGATCCAAACGTGGGACTTCCGCTGGATAGGGCTCATGAGGAGTTCCAGTTGGGTTTTGCCATGGAGTCTTCTCAACCATGGGAGAGGCACCAGGAAGGTCTCGGGAGTTATATGATGGAGTCCTTGAACGTAAATCCAATTGTGGATGTTCTCGGTTTGTCTCTAGTTGTTGGAAATATTGTATGTCATGCATATTATATGATGTTATATTTGCACATTGAGTGAGCCATGGAGCGGAGAAAGCCTCTAGCTCCATTGGTTTACTGAGATATATTTGTATATCTCACCCCGTGTTTGGGGGACCACATTTCAGGGCATTATGAGCCGGGAGGAGCTTCGGGCAAGAAGCCCGCTTAGTGGACAGCGGATTGCATGTGGTGCTGTGAGCTTGCATGATATTTTGGAGGAGACTTTGGAGTGCACATAGCATGCTATTTAGTATTATGAGACTTAGGTCATGAACATATTGCATGATGAGATTTCCATGCTTTTGTAGTGTTCATGATTATGCTCTAAGTCTTGTTTATTGCTTTTATTCATGCCTTGGATAAATGGTATATTTTGAGTGAGCATGGGACTTGTCCATTGCCACATTTCTTGTATTTGAAGCCTTGGCACATTATGTTGTAAATGGTCCATTCTTGTTGTAAAATGGCCAGTAACTTAAGTACCTTGTAATTGATGCATTCTTATATGAAAATGCATGATGGAAGGGCCTAGAGCCTACATTAGGGTATGTGTAAGGTTTGAGTGGAGTATTAAGATGTTAGGAATGGGTTACACAAACACAACTCTTTTTTGAACTGAAAAAGCTGTAATCTGTCATTTTTACTGCATAGTAATCGATTACCCAAGCATGGTAATCGATTACTGTAACAGCCCGTGTTAACCCGGATTGTTAACATATTATCGTATTAAGTCACGCTTAATTAAAATGCGGAATAACTTTTTCTTTAATTCAATTATGACGTCATTAAACTTAACCAACTTGATTACTTAATCAATTTCATTAAAAATACTGCCTGTATGTAAATTGCAAGACAACTAACTGAAATACCTCTATATAGATAATAAGTGAGTATCTAAAACCACAGGACTACAACACATAGCCTGGGTCAAAATCCTGATACTTTAATTACAACATAAAATAAAAGACAATAACCAATCCATGTGGCATGGACAAACCCCATGCTCACCAAATAAGGCAACAATGCCCAATATCAGTCTCAACATAATCATAACAGAAAACATAACAGCAGTCAACATCCAGCATGTCAGCACATCATAAATATCAACTCAGCTCTGGCCTCCTGCCACCTGAGCCCTCAACATTACCTGATCCTGAAATAAGCGTCCCCAAACGTGGGGTGAGATCTTTAAACAAGAAATCTCAGTAAGACAAGGGGTCCTCAAGGACCTTCCACCCCAAGCTCACTTACATGTGTAATATAAGTTCAAAAACAGTATTTATAATATAAGTTCCAAAACTATGCAATGCAGCAGATAATCATGCCATGTGTGTTTATCAAATCTACTGGCCAAAGAAATGCAGGAATACGTCTAAACCCACATGAGTACAAGGAACACCGCTTGCACCTCACCCACAGCCTCACCATCTTGTATGTGCTACATACTCAGGCTTACCGTATAGGTGGACACCACATGCATATCATAAAAGCACATTGCATATAATAGCTCAACAACATTTCCAAATCATCAAAGCATGTAACACAGCATGCATAAACCACATCCCCATGGGACATGGTGGAACCACAAAATGGCTAAACCGAGGACACGAAAGCTTACCTTGCAAGCTAGCTATCCAAGCCAAGAGTCCAACCACTCTCAAGTCCAAACACAGCAGTATCACAATCTGACATGGACCAATATTATATCATTAATTATGCAACACAAGCATACAACTTAAAGACTACGCCTTTCTTTTACGTTTTACGCCTTAAGGCTTCCAACAAAGCCATAAGCCCTTAATCATGTGATTCTGACTTAGTTCATTTATTACAGAAGTCCAACTTCCTTAATCTAGGGTCCACAAACCCCCATTAGCCTACTGTTCACACAGCACAGCTACTGTTCTGCGAAATCCCAGGATATCCGGATATTCAGGGGGCATATCCGGATATGCCATGTCCGGATATCACACTGGCCATATCCGGATATACCATATCCGGATACCCAGTCCCCACATCCGAATATGAATATCCGGATACCATATCCGGATACTATAATATGAATATCCGGATACCATATCCGGATACTGATATCCGGATATCTGCTCGACAAATATCCGGATATCTCACGACAGAATGCAGTTTCTGCATTTCGTGAATATCCAGTCCAAAGATCCCACTTTTAACCGATTATAGACACTTGAACATGCATTTCTAGGTGTGTTTAACCTACCCCACCCTTAAGTTATCAACTTAGTTACATACATGCATCAAGGTTCCATTTTTAAGCATAAAACACAAGTTCAAAGGTGATGATCATACCATAAGCCAAAAGCAGGGTAGATGATGCTCTTGGAGCTCACAAAACAGCTCCCAAAAACTGCCTTCCCACAGTGCACGAAAATGCACACCAAGATGAGTCCTTTCTTCTCAAAGGTGGCTTCTTGGAGCTCCTATAACCAAGGAGAAGCTCACAACTTCCACTCAACACCACACAGCCTCCAAAACAGCTTCCTCACAGCAACAACAACTCAGGGAAGAGCACTCACCCTCTCCACCAAGCTCACACACCCTCAACCAAGTGTCTAGAAGGGGAAATAAGAAGGAAAGATGAAGACTTTGCATGAAACAAGCAAAGGAAGATGAAGAAAGGTGGTGGCAACAAATGGCCTCTAAGTTTCCTACGTAGGATAGAATGCAACCTAGGGTTTTGTGCCCTTAGTGTGCATATAAATAGGCAATTGGTCCTTAACGCGCAGTATTAACGTTAATAGCAAAGCAAAAGATATTGATCCCAAACTTTGGAATCTAGACCTACACATTTTTCTAAGATTTTTCATATTTTTATTTTATTTTTCGGAGCACCTTTCCGGTACGCGCTTTTCCATAGCCAGTATCAGTTCTAGCATCAGATTACATTATTTTGGCTTGAAACTTTTTTTACAAGTCCTACATAATATTCTAGTAATTATCATGCATTCGTTATAATTTTCCGGGATACTTTTCCGGTACGCATTTATACCGGGTAGCAGAACCGGTATCTGCGCTTTTCTTCCGAAAAGCGACTTTCAGCATTTTTACTCACTCAGCATAATTATTTAAGCCCAATAATAATTATTAAGGTCAATTATGGAATCATTTCCTAATTATCATAATTAATTTGCTAATTACCTTAATTAACGGTGCAGGTTCTTACATTCACCCCTCCTTTTTAAGGATTTTGTCCTCAAAATCAGAAACATACCTGTCTCGGAAGTCGGGATACTGCCGGAGAAGCTCATCCTCTCGCTCCCATGTGCACTCTTCGGGACTACGCCCAGTCCACTGCACCTTGACCATCGGAATGATCTTGCTTCTAAGCTGCTTCTCGCCTCGATCGAGAATCTTGAGTGGTCCGACGGAAGTCTTTAGGTTCTCCCGAACCTCCACATCATCCGGCTGCACCACGTGCGAAGGATCTGCTATGTACCTCCGGAGCCGACTTTCACCAAAACATAATGGCGAATCATTTCCTTGAGACATTTAACTGGTAGCCAATGGACCACACCTTACATTTTATACATTATATCGGCCACTTCGAAGCCTTCAACCACGAATCCACTCATTAATTTCTATATATTATGTCATACTTACATTGATTCCTCACATTAAAGGCAACATGCCCAAGATCTCCACTAACACTTTTCTTTAACTACCGTTCCATACTCATGTTATCAATCCCACATGTATTTCATTCTATGCACCTCACCTTAATCATCATTTCAGTCAACCAGTATGTATCATTCCAAGGTCACATATCATCTCTCTCTCATACTTGTCCCATCATATAGGGGTTTTCAAAGCCTATTTATCATACCACAAGGAACTAAATCCATCACTGTTATTACTTTCATAATTTCATATCGGCTGGTATACAAGTTTCTCGGACTATTCAAAGTACTACTAGCACACTCAATCATATATCTTGGTACCTAGCCAAGAACAACATCAACATTGTGTATTCTCAACACATCTTTCACTATAATTTGTATCTATACAACTCCATCAGTAACTCTACCACCAGGGCAGAGATATCAACCTTTTATTTCACCAAATACCATTCTATTTAACAGCTAGTACCACACCTCCTTACTTGACTACATCACAATTAATCACTTATTAAAGACCATCGACCACCAACTTAGCTTAACATATCTCCATCACAAGCCTTCCCAGAAGACTTCGACTCATTAGTTTTATTTGAAATTTATTATATTTAATTGTAATATTCATGGGGTAATAAATTAGTATAATATAAATTATAATCTTTAAGGTATCACGTTATTTTGATAATTGATATTATATATCTCTTTTTACCTTTTTACATATTATTTATGGGTTCGCTTTTTCTGTAGTTACTGCAAATAATTTATCGGCAGTAAGCCCAATACGACGTCGTTTTAGTAGGGGAAATCATG
This sequence comes from Gastrolobium villosum, assembly GCA_032173675.1. NCBI lineage: Eukaryota > Viridiplantae > Streptophyta > Magnoliopsida > Fabales > Fabaceae > Gastrolobium > Gastrolobium villosum. The sequence continues at coordinate 15,576 of JAVKPL010014843.1, read as the reverse complement.
GTGTTTTTTTTATTTTAATTTATTTCAATTTATAATAGTCTTTATATTTATAGTTTCTTAAGATTTTAATACCAAAACAACGTCGTTTTGGAAATAAATGCAAATAACTTATCTGCAGTAACTGCAGAAATATTTTTTTTCCTAAAAATAAATACAATTGCCATCACCCTAGTCCTTGCAAGTTGGGAAACCTTTTAAACTGAATTTGGCCCATTACCTTCGGGGTGGAATTGCCACAACATTAATTTTTAGTTCATGAAATGTTCTGTAATATCCCAGAAAAATAATAACAATAAAATTAATAATACTAATAATAATAATAATAATGTGTACTTTTATGAATTGTGTTATAGAAATTGATTGCTAGTAGTGTGTCATAATTTGACTATAAAACTATAACCTTAATTAGTGGTGGTTTTAGTTGTAATGTTTAGCAGTTATGCTTGGTTATCATGTAATTAATAAATGCCAACTATTATTTTTATTTAATTCTATAGCCATTAAGATATTAATAACAATTAAAGTAATTATGATGACCATTGATTTTATCTGTAATTTTATAATTAAAATAAATGTGATAACGATTGATATTACTTGTAGTTAATGTCTTGGTTACAAAACTACAGGTATAAATAGGAGCTTAACCTAACCTAACCAAATCACTTCAATCCTCAGCATTTCTCCATTTTTCTTCTCCTATTCTCTTCTCTTTCTTCTTATTTCAAATTTTTATTTTGTTATTATTTTTCTAGCTACCAATTGCGCTTCTATTCTCTAATCGCTTTTCCTCCTAGAAGTCATCAAACGTGGAGATCAGGTAATCTCGATTCTTATGACATCTTACATTAGTTTTTCGATCCTTAGGACATCTTAAATTAGTTTTAGATGAAATTTGATATACGTAATTCTAATCGCTAGGTGCTCTTAGGTTATTATTTTATTTAAAATGTATTATACGTAATCCTAAATTCCTAGATGATCCTAGGTTAGTTTTTGATGAAATTAGTTGGAGGTATCTTAATTGACATTTACGAAAATTTTATTTCCGATTTATTCCCTAAAAAATTAATTGTAATTAATTGATCCATAATTGAGGCCATTAATTAATGGTAATTAATTCATTTAAAACGATAATCATAAAATCCTTAAATTAATCCATCCATTAACGGTAATTAATGATAATCATAAAACCGTTAAATTAATCCATTAATTAACGGTAATTAATTCCGATTTGAGGCCAACTTAGGAAACGAAAGCCTATATAATTGTACGCTCGCTTGCACTACTTCTTGACTACTTATTCTTTTTCATTCGGTAAAAAATTATAGGAATATTGATATTGTAATCTTAGATTTTAGTGAGTAATATATTTGTTATATTTATAGGTAATTTGTAGGTTATATATATTTTAATTTGCTATAGGTAATTTTAAATCTGAAGGAATAACAAATTATTTGGATCTTCAAAGAGTAATTTTAATCCTCATGTGATCCGATCGCAGGCTTAGTTTTTTATGAAAAATGTTGGGCCTATCTTAATAGATTAGTTTTATTTGAATTTTATTTGATAGGAGTAATAAATTAGTTTTATTTGAAATTTATTATATTTAATTTTAATATTGATAGGGTAATAAATGATAATCAAAAAACCGTTAAATTAATCCATTAAATTAAGGGTAATTAATTTCGATATTTGAGGGGCAACTTAGGAAACGAAACCCTTTTTTGTTTTTTTGAATAAATAGGAAACGAAACCCTACACGCATAATCCTACTTCATGACTTATTATTAAGGGTAATAAATGAAAATAAAAAAAATCGTTAAATTAATCCATTAAATTAAGGGTAATTAATTCTGATATTTGAGGGGCAACTTAGGAAACGAAACCCTTTTTTGTTTTTTTTTAATCTATATAATTGTACACGCATAATCCTACTTCATCACTTATTATTATTCTTTTTCATTCCGTCGTCCGTATCTATTACTCTTCCTTCTTCTCCTTATTTTTCGTTCCGTCGTCTGTCTCTGTTTTTCTTTCTGTTATTTTCTATTTTTTATTTCTATTTTTCTTTCCGTTGTCCTTCTTACTTCGTCGCATAAATCGCACATCACATCATGAGCAGTCATCCTGGGAATATGTCACATGAGCAGCATCTCCACATGGATTTTAATCAAAGAAAAAGAAGAATAGCAGCATTGCAAGCAGTGCAAGAAGCTTCTAGAGGCTCAACTGAGCAACTAGGCTGGTCACATAGAAATCAACAGAGATGGCTTTTACTTTTACTTCATGCTAAACGGTGTTATGCCCCAAAAGGGCAATGCCTGAAATGCCGTCGTTGTTCTACTGCAAAAGAGTTATGTAATCACATAGAAGAATGCACCCTGCCACGTCAGTGTCAATATCCTCAGTGTCGTCAGACCATGGAATTGATTCATCATTTCATGAAATGCAAGGACCCATGTTGTCCTGTTTGTGTCGCTGTAAGAAACCGCTGTAAGCGCACATCTCAACGTAAGCGCCATTGTGAATCAACTTCGGAAGACCTGTTGCACCCTCCTCCTCTGCAAAAACGTATGAAATATTGTCACAATTCTACTTCATCTATTCCTCCAACAACTTCGGAAGATCTGTTGCACCCACCGTCTTCCAAGGATACTACTCAGTGCCAAGCTTTTCCATGTGGTGACGTGTCTTCTACTCCCCCCTTATGATGGTTGAAACTTGGGAAGACCTGCACCACCCGCCCTTAAAACGTATGAAATATGACAATTCTACTTCATCTACTATGTCAACTAAATCTGAGTTTACAGAACAAGTTAAGGTAGAACAAGTTCATCAGGTGCATTTAGATCATGAAAATCTTGAGGAGATGAAGATGGAAATGGATGAGGATATTATTGCAGATGATAAAGGGAAAGGGCCTGCTGCTGGTGAGCCTGTCACCTATTATGATGAGCCTGAGAATATAGCTAGGCCAGAAAATATTAAAACAGAGCAAGAAAATGGACAAGTTAAGCAAGAAAATGTGATCCAGCCGTCTGAAAATGTAGCTGGAACCAAATTTGATAAACCAAAAATAAAAGGGACCTCATTGATTGAATTATTTACTCCCGACCAAGTGAGGGAACATATAACTGGCCTCAGGCAATGGGTTGGCCAAGTAAGTTTTTTTGTTTATTCTTCTGCAATTTTTTTCAAAGGAAAAAGTTACTTTAAATCCATCCATTAATTTAGTGCTAGTATGAACCAGTTTCAATCTAGTCTAGTTTAAAATAAAAACTATGGAACACAACATGCCCTGCCTTTCTCTTACAAAAGGCCCTGAACCTAGTTAAAACAAAAAATAATTGCTCCAACAAGCTTTGAGGGCATGCCCAATATTCACTAATAAACACCCGAACAAGTCCATGCCAAATGTATCAGCTGGACAGTGTTGAACTATGCTTATCATGCATGTGCAAAACTTGGGTTGGGCTCCTAATTAACATTATAACACACTTGTAAATATCTATCTTGTTGTGATCTAATGATCTTTGATATTTTGTGCATATAATATGTTTATTATTTTTTTCAGCATTTCAATTTTTTCTCCTCAGATTGTCCAGTTTATGAAATATAATTTCTTATGCTTCTTCTAGAAGATTAATTTACATATTGCACTCAATTTTGTTTTCATCTTAGTTTCTTATAATATTTATTTATGAGGTGAATATATGTTTTATGCATCAAACAAAAACAATAAATTCAACCGTACTATTTTTCTTCTAAATGTTTAAGGATTTATTGAGTCTGTTTGGTGGCCGTGGCGTACACTTTGAAAAGCCTTATCATCCCATTATTTAACAATACTATGTTAGGTTCAGTTGTTGTATCTCATGCCTTATATTTGTCTAATTGTCTCTAATATCCTCATTTTACCATGATGCATCTATTTTATTGTGATAGAGCAAATCAAAAGCAAAGAAGAATCAAGCAATGGAGCATTCAATGAGTGAGAACTCCTGTCAATTGTGTGCTGTGGAGAAGCGTACCTTTGACCCACCACCTATTTATTGCACAACATGTCGTTTTGTCATTAAAAAAATAATATGTATTATACCATGGGTACTGGGGATACCCGGCATTATTTTTGTATTTCATGCTATAATTGGCATCCTTGTGGAGACACCATTGTTGTTGAAGGGACTCCCCCCTTTCCTTAGTCAAGGATGGAAAAGAAGATAATGATGAGGAAACAGACGAATCGGTACGTACCATATGTCTTATTTTGTTCATTTAATTGACGGTTTATTTGTTTTAATGACCATCTATTGTTGTCTTCGACCCCGACTAGTTTGGGATAAAGATATTGTTGATGTTGATGTTGAACCATCTATTGCTATATGCAGTGGGTTCAATGTGATAAATGTGAAGCTTGGCAACATCAAATATGTGCCTTATGTAACACCCCATTACCGGACCGGTGTGTTATCAACAATTATGATATTAAGCGCAGTTACAATCACAGAAATTGAGTTAATTAAATTACGGCAAACTTTTTTCCTTTTATTACTTCCTCATTTTAAACCATTTACCATTTCCGTAACTAATCAAAACAACTCCGTAATTATAAAAGAAAAACTAGCGGAGGCATAAACTTATTGACATTCACTAACTTTCTTATTACTCAATTAACTTAAACTTATCTTTTGACTCCCATCTCTTAACATGTTATAGCCCTTTTCATAACCTACGCGTGGTTTCAAACCGCGTACCAATTGGAGTTCCACAGGCCAAGTTATGCCCTTTGTTTTAGTCTAGAAAAAAATCATTATTTTTGAAAATTACACTGTGGTAATCGATTACCAGGGGGTGGTAATCGATTACTGCACTAGGTACACTACAACAAATTCAGGAATCTGAGGCGGTTTTTAATGGGTTTGGCGGCTGTTTAAACCGCAGCTGAAAATTGTAAAGACGTTTTCAAAACCGACTTCGATATTGGCGACGTTAAATAATTTGAGAAATTTCACGTCAATTTTGTAAACCGACGGAATAACCGACTCCGGATGGGATTATAAAATTTTACAATATCGTGGCATTTTTGAACCGCCGTTGATCTTTTTGAAAAATTAAAAAAAAATATTTAAAATTTACTGTTCCTTTTAAAACACCACGTAGATTCAAAAGCATAAAAAAAATATTCATTCCAAATATTTGAATGCATATCAATAACTCACATTTAGATAAAATTAAGTTACATAATAATGTTACAAAAATAAGATACAGCCTATTTTCAAAAAATAAAAAATAAAATAAGATACAGCCCCTTGCAGATATTTTTTTGGTGACATGATAATCTATCTTACTACATTGTCTCTTTATGAAGAAGTTTCAACAGAGGTATCAGATTGTGCTCTCCATTCAGTCCAAAATCCATCATAAACTGCAACATTAGACTTTCTCTAACAGGGATAACAATGTCTGTGAACCATCTAACAACTGCATGTAAAGGCATTTGGTTTTGATAAAATAGTTATGACAAATAAATTTGAACCAATATTAAACGGTAAACACTTACACATATCAAAACAAGAAGAAAAGATTAAAAGATGATATCTCCATGGAGAAAGAAATATCAAAAGATAAAAAAAAAAACAAAATGAAAAGATGCAGCCAGCACAAAAACAATACCCAAAGCTATCTTTTTTTGGCATTATTCAACAGCAAAGTAGTGACCGATTTCAGGAGACATTGAACTTGCCCTTGGTCTATGAATCACAGTGACAAATTGCTCTCTGTCATCATTAATGTTTCGTTTTTAAAAATGAAAAATGGCATGTGCATTATAATGAGCTTCCAATTGGCAGGTTTTAAACTTACAGTATATCCCAAAATCATTTCCCTTCTTCAGCACTTGAGTCAAGATTTTAAAGGCTGGAGGAAAAAAAAAGAACGGGGGGCTACAATTTAAGAAAATCCAGCCAATTCTCTATTTCTTAAGTAATTTTGCCTATAAGCATCAAACAATTTTTCTTCATAGTATAGGATTAATAATTGTTTCTCAAGATAGATAATAGTTACCAAAAAAGTAAGTTACATGCTTACAATTAACCACTTAAAAAGCACCTGGGCTTTGATCGAGCATCTATATGTTGGTGACATTTTTCCTCTATATTTCACTTGACCTGAAAGGAAAAAGAAACAAAAAGAAAACCAAAAAAATGGAACATTTAACTTATGATACGTTTAGAGGTTTACGAATTAGATATGATACTTCTTCCAGCTCCTGTAAAACTCCTGCATCCACAAGAAAAAGAAATGTATATTATATCTACTGAAGACAATGCGATAATGTATGCCTATTTGATATATAGCCAAGAATCAAATTTGCAATCTGGTAATAAGCTGCAAGCAAAATAGGAAAAAAGAAAATGTAGTAGATCAGAGCACTGATGATGCATGTGATTTAATGTCTATGCAAGTTAGACATTTGTACCTTAAACTGTATATGGAACTATGGAATGCTTCTTCTCAATTGAATTATATGGAACTATATATTTTCTCCCGTTAGCCGTATAAAAAGAAATAATGAAAGTCCGAACAAGTAATATTTAGTTACCTCAAAGAAAGATATGGTGTGGGAAATATCATAAAACTAGTTAACATGGATTTGATGGAAGCTGTGTTATCACATGTCTGCCTCAGAGCAATGGATGTTGATTGTACGTTCACCTGTAAGCATAAAAATTCTATTAACGCACTTTTTTTATCACTGAGACTATAAATGCTTTTACCGAAACTAGATACCTACCGATTTGTTAGCAAACACTCTTTGGTAGCAGTAATAATAGAATGAAAATCTTAATTGAGGTTTACTACTGATTTGAGAATATAGTATAACAGTGATCTTCATTTGAAGTTTTTCTCTGGCAAATTGTATCTTCTTTTTTAGAATGATGCGATTTTGTGATACCATCCCAAGCATATATCAAATTGTTATAAACATATTCACAAAATCCAGAAAAATCAATACATCATTTCTCATTCGGTATTCGATCATAGAGAGGGAAATCATAAGAAAGTGTGAGACATACACATATATATACCTAGGCTAGATGAGATATGTTTCTACTCATAGCTTGAGCTCTAGCATTTGATATGAAACAATTATCAAGCATATGAAGCTGATCAACAGCCTCTAAGTTTGAGTTTCCAAAACCAATGGGAGCCGAATTAACCAAAGGTTTCTTACTCTTGAAGATATCAAAACCTATGGTGAAGAATTTTTCCACTCCTTTAACCTCCTTAGTGGGAGTTGTGGGGTGCTTCAAGCTCGAAAATGACATGGGTTTATCCATGCTTTCTGCAGACATAGCTGGTGACTCTGACCTCCCAGGTGACAAAGAATGGCAGTTTCAAAAGTGTACATAAACCAACACAAAGACCAATTCCCCCTTTTCCTGAAGTTGCTAGAGCTAACTGTCACGCAAAATATTCTAAAGCTATTATAGGCTAAATGAAATTAACAATCACATAAATTAGATGTAGCAAAACTCAATCCGTATAAATATCATACGTTTTATCCTTTCAAAAGCAAAAACTAGAAATAAAAAATACTGAAGTGGAGAAGTATTACTTACGACAAGAACCAACAAAAAAGTGGCAGCGAAAAAAAGAGTGTACCTGAATAAGTTTCTCATCCTAGTGATGATATTTGACTCATTATGCGCCAGTATTATCATAGTTTCAAGTGCAAATGATTTATAAATGACGGTGAGTACTCGAAAAAAAGAGTGTACCTGAATAAGTTTCTCATTCTAGTGACAATCTTTGGTTTGAACATACCAACAAATGGAACTTGTACAGACAAGTAAAAATTCAAGGAAAAAATAATAATGTGTATAATGATAATAAACTAAATGTTATTTCTAAAATTATCTCAACAACGAGAATATGTCAAATGTCTCACAGACATGAAAATAGTCTAGAGTTCGAATGAAAGAGTGGTACCTTCTCTCAAGCCATGAGGATAAGCTATAGTGTACTAAATCTATAACTATGACATAGATTAGATCTGTAACCATGAGAAAAGTAAGAATTTCAATCTGTAAAATCTTTGAATCAGAAAGTTCAAAGAATGATGTATTCAAACTTCAAAGTATGTCCATTTCTTCATGACGTATCAGCAAAAATCGAAAAATGAAAACATGATTCACCTTTTGTTCTGCAGCAACAAATCACACTAGCATAATATGGAGCCAGTTTCATTTTTTTCATCAACGGGAAGAACCACCTGAAACAATGAGATTAGATTAGGGCACAGAAAAGAAAGATAAATTGGGGGAAATGAAGGAAAATAGAAATAAGGGAAAGAGAGAAAGATGAGTACTAGGAATAAACGCAAGAAATGGCTTGGGATAAATGACTTATCAACCTGGAACAGAGGGAATAAGAACGAACAAAACTTGGCTTAAGGAATTAGGAGAAATAGGGAAACAAAGGGAATAAGAACGAACAAAACTTGGCTTAAGGAATTAGGAGAAATAAGGAATGAATTTTGGAAGATGCAACTAAATTTCGCTAGACATACCTTAAGCTTCAGGTTTAAAGGCGTTGATTATCAACCGCTTTGAAGCAACCGACGGTGAACCCCCTTTTTCTTGTAGTGGTAATCGATTACCAAGCTCTAGTAATCGATTACCAGGTACACAGAATCAAGATTTTCGCCCCCTGTTGAATGGGTAATCGATTACTATGCAGCAAAAATGACATATGACAGCTTTTTAAGTCCAAAATGAGTGGTGTAATCCATTCCTAACACCTTAATACTCCACATAAACCTTACACATACACTATTGTAGGCTCTAGGCCCTTTCATCAAAATTGAAGAACAGGTCAAAAATTTTTAAAGAAGTCTTCCAAAAGAAGATTGGATGCCTAAAGTCACTGCCCTGCAAGAGATTAAGAACAGGTCAAAAATTATTTCCAAAACATAATTATGTTTAGGGGTGATTGATAACGTCCAAATTGGGTGTGATATTGTGCAATAAATCTATAATTATTTCCAAAACTGTTATAAATTCGTAATTTTTATTTTAAAAAAAATATATAAATTTTTTTGACGTTTTTTCACATCAATAGTGGAATAGGAATAGAAAAAAAAATTTAAGTGTTACGTGATATGGAGAGGAATTTTATATTATAAAAATTTTAAAACAAATAATTTAATAATATTACTCAAATTTTATTTTATATATATATAAAAAAATTCTTTAGTTTTGGGGGGCCACCCTTGACTAAGGAGCTAGATATTCTTACAATTGAATATTTATAGATTTATATGCCTATAACGATTTTTGGAGGTTATTTGAATTTTGAATTTTGAATTTTAAATTGGTGACAATCTGTAACTAACTCGTAAAAAGGCAACTCCTAATTGCGCGCACGACGGTGCTAAGAGCGCAAAAAGGAAGGCGTTATATACGCAATATATATATATATATATATATATATATATATGATGAAAAGGAAAAGGACAAGGAACAAGATATGTTGAAGTGACTGTTTATGATTTTGTGCCTAGTTTAATATTTTTGCGTTATTGGTTTTGTTGCCACTTTACTGGGATTATTCTCACCCCTTTGGGGCTGCTATTTTCATAAATGGCAGGAGGACGTAAGAGCATTTGAAGGCGTGATGTTTGCTGTTACTTACTGCTGATGCTTGGACTTTTGCTGTTGCTGTTTAATTATTGGATGACTGTAATGCTTTATATTTTGGAGCACTTGGATGACTGTAGACATTATTATCTTACATTCTATTTAAGTCTTTCATGAATAGCGGATGTTTTGGAAAAATCAGAAAATGTTTTGCGAAAAGGCTTTTTGAACGTTTTGTTAAGTGCTGTATTTTTTACAATTTTACAAGCACTTTACGGGTTATGTTTCAAGGGGCAAACGAACTCCGATTTACTATTATTTTATATGCACGCGAAGCCCCCGACGTGCTCTTTCTAAATCACAAGGAATATTTTTTTAACTCATCAGAACAGAATTTATACGAATTTTAAATACAGTACGGTTTTGCCTTTGGAATAAAAATTTTCAGTAGTTAAAGTGTCGTTAAAGACTCTAATTCCGCTTAGCAAACGATTCTCTTGGATGCATACAAGGGAGGGCGTTACATAACAGAACTTTAATGAGTGGTATAAAAATAAATCTTTTATTTTTTGTTTAATTTAAGCACCTAAAAATTCAGTATTATTAATACCATTTTGAAAAGAAAAAAATGATTACTTAATGAAATAAGCATATTCATCATTTGTTGGGAAACCAATTTTTTGAAAAAAATATCATATCCAACGCTGATTGTTTAATTTATTCCAATAAATCGATATTTGAATTGAAAAAAAATGTATTTTTTTTGTTGGTAACAGAAGTTTAATAGTATAATTAATATTTTTAAATTGGTTATATAATTTTGTTATTTATTATACAAAACCTTAAATATATACATGAGGTGTATAAAATCATTAGTTGAATTTAAATTCAAAACATAATGCTCCCACAATGTGCATTCAAGTTTGTAACTTCTTTTTTTTTCGCAAAGGTTTTTGAAAAAATATACACATATGAATCATACGTTTAAAATTTTTAAAACATACGTTTTAATTTTTTTTTTAAAACATACGTTTAGATATCAGTTTAAAACATACGTCTAGATATCAGTTTAAAACATACGTTTAGAGGTTTTTGAATAATTTATAGCCATAATTAATTAAACATTACTTTCACATGTCTGACTCGCAACATCCTGATGGGAAAAAAATATTATGGGCTCATGAAAATCAAGATTGATAAGAATGCATAAAAATATTTAAAGTTAATTTATTTTAACTTACCGCAGCTCTTCCATTTTCAGCAGCAACAATGTCATTGTCGAAAGCTTGATCAAACAGAGTTTCATCCTGTGATTGTTTGGTAGAAGAAAAGGAAGATATAAAAGAAAAATGTATGCAAGGCAACTATATAAAAGAAGCGACAAACACAAAACAAAAAAAAGTACATTTAATTCTGTTGCAGACTTAATGAAGGAAGACATAATAGTTTCGTCGGTGCAAACTTTAGAAACTTGATATTTAGGCTCACTGTATGAGTCAAAATTGTTTTTTCTAACATTAATCTTGAACAACATGAACTTGTCAATAAGAACATCAAATTCTTTTGGATAATGTTCCAAATCAGCACCCTAGAAAAAACGAAAAAAAAAGAATAAGATTCCAGCCAATAAAAATATCAGAATTTAGAACTAATTAATATTACAACAGTTGATGAACACAACGTTGAGCAAAAATAGAATATCAACCCCCTTGTATTGCAATTCACGCAAATCAGAAGCACTCATACCCAACAAAGTAACACAATCTCTAACAAAGAGAATGAACGATGCAGAATCGGTGTTATCAACAACTCTGACTTGAACACTGAATCTATAATATAATAATAATTATTAACAGCGTCAATTACGTAGTATAAGAAAACATTAAAAATCAAAATAATTTGTTCGACAAAATATCTCACCTTGGTTGATAATCACTCCAATGTTTTTGGCAGTTTTTACAAAACGATTTCTCAAAATCTTCACAAACAGAATACGAGCATTTCTTACAGGATTTGTACCTCCAGTTGTATTTACTCTCAATTGCTTTGATAGTTCCGTAAGAAATACACGTCATAACCTGAAAAAAAAATATAACATTAACGATAATTAAAAATAAATAAAAATAATTTAAAAAATATAGCATAACTTTATCTCAATCACAAATATTCACCTCGGTAGAAATTTTAATATCAGTAATACACTTTCTTTCTATATTTTTAAGAAAATCATTCTCAAAGGAATATGTCGATTGAGTAGACAACTGGGACAATCCACGAATACAATCCGCTGAAACATTTCCAAGCCTAAAAGAAAACAAACACAACATATAAATTACGAATCCAAACATACACAAATTTCATAATAGAACTTATACTGAATAATAGAGTTGCAACGGTCATAAAAAATATTTCTTACTGTTTCTTGAATTCAATAATTTCTGTTACATTCGAATCCATAATGAGACGCGTTGTATATCTTGTATTAGTTATTGACTTTTGACCTACACAATTAAAAGAGAAAAAAAAACAGAAAGAGCTACCATTAAAAAAAAGTAATAGGAGAGAGAAAAAAAATATTTATTGAAATTTTTTAATAATGAAAAAAATTAAATTTGAAGACAAATACCTCTGAAATCCTTCATCTTTGCAAGATGAACTATTATAACATTATGAGAAGCCTGATTATTTGCCAAAAAACTCTGTACTTCATCAACATAATGCTCCTACAATGTGCATTCAAGTTGGTGACCTCTCTTTTTTCGCAGAGGTTTTTAAAAAAATATACACAACTCATTACGGACATCAAATTACCACACATAAAATAAATTACACATACGTTATTCAAAATCGTTACAAAAAAAAACCTGAGGTTGTCAAGCTCCAACACAATTTTTTTTGCTTTCCTACCAAACACATCATGCTCTTCAACTTCGCGAGTTCCAGTCAGTAAACCGATGACATCTACAGAAAAAATAACTCAAATTAATGAAAATAATTTTTTCCAAGTAAATAGATTATTTAAAAAAATAACAAAAGAATACATTACCCAATAAATAAGGAGAGATCGTTTTTTGCTGTATAATAAAATCAAACTCGACAAAATTGAAACAATTGACAGGTATGGTAGCATCAACAATGGCCTTAACATCTGTCCTCAAGTTGAAAGAAATTTTGTAAACATGCCTAGTTTCCTTGAAACTTTCACCATTCAATCCAACTCCAAAATTTCTAATAGAGTACGCTTCCCCTTCTATAATTTTTTTTTCTAACTTGCAAAGTCCCTCTGACAGTAGCATGGATCGTAGAACCCTACATAAATCAAACATAAATTAGAAAGAAGAATCGAAGAATTAGAAAAAAAAGAGAGAGCAAAATATAAAAATAAGTTTGTAAAAAAAAAAAATACATGTTCATCTGCCAGAATCATCTCCAGATTGTCATCAAATCCATTTTTCTCATAATTAGGGACCTTCCAAGTCCTAATGGCCCTAACCTTAATCCTCCAATCATCATTAGATGAATTTATATCTTTTATAAAATTGTATTTTGAAAACATGACTAAAGCATGAAGTAGAAGAAGGGAATAACAGCGAATGAGAAGAAGAATGAAAAAAAAATGCAAGATGCTGAAGAAGATGAATGATTCGACCAGAGAAAAATGGAGGGTTCATGTAAAAAATGATAACAATGGGGAGAGAAGGCCTACGGTTTAGGTGGGATTTAAAAAATGATAACAATGAGACATTCAAAACATTGAATAATTACTTTCAGTTTCTAATGGGGTACAACAGTAGTAATTATTACGTTCATCAATTACCAATGAAAGAATTAGGTGAGATTTAAATTGGATGTCTGCCACTAATATATTTTTGGACTTACATAATATTTTTATTTTGTATTTATTTATTTAATTATCGAAATTCAAATTTCAAATGCCTATCAAAATAGGAAATTTTTTAAATTTTTATAGACAAAGCTCAGAAAATATAAACATAGCATGACTTGCTGAATGAGTAAGTAGCGTTTTTTCCTAACCCCTGGCCTGCTCCATTCCGAAACCAAGCAAAAGCCAACGCACGGCAATAAGGAGAAGCCAATCGCTGCCTGAAGTTGAAAATCTTAATTTAAAAATAAATAAAAATTGCAATTTTTTTTTTTTTTTTTTTTTAATCTAAATCTCCATTAAGGATTCGTATTGAACTTGTTCTCTCAACGACTTCAACTTCAACTTCAACTTCTTCTTCTTCTTCTTCATCAAGAAAGCAATTTGGTGTTGGTGAAGGAAGCATTGAGCATTTGATCTGATTATATAACAGAGAGGAATAAGCTGCCGCTTTTAAAGCTTGGGACGCTGTTGGTGAAAACCCTCAGCAAACCAGTTGCGAGTAGGTTGAAGCAGCAAGCTGCTATTCACCCTAGGTTCCGCCAACTCATCATTAATATGGCTCAGGTAGGTACCTATTACTACCTTCTCCCTCATTGCTATCACCATTATTTACTTCTCTAAGGGTTCAAACTGATTTTGATTCATTTACATGGATATGTTTTCCATCCATTACATTTCATTTATCAAATATATTGATATTTAAGAAGGAAGGAAGTAAAAGAATTAAAGAATTCATGAATAAATGCAAATGAAATGTGTGTATGTTTTTTTTTGTGTGTTAGGGTTTTCTCTATCTGAATACGGAAAAGATTTATGAATTTTGTATTGTTATTAAAAAGTTGATCACCACAGAGCGGTTTAATTTTTGCTTCAATGGTTTATTACATAGCCTCTTAGTCCTTTGTTGATGGCTTGATGCCTTCTGGCTTGTGTTAAGCATTATGTTTCTGCATTCCCTATGGCAAATTCTATTTTAAATGGTACATTCTGTTATCTGCTTTTTGATTTAGGTTTAGAGATTAATCATTTTAAGTACTAGCTGTATGTTCTTATGCAGTTTGGAATTTGACTTTGGATATGAAGATATGAGAAACTCTAATATTCTTTTTCTTTTTCTTTTTTATTTTTTTTTCGAAACAGTTTAATCATCAAGTCACAACAAAGATGCAAAGGCGCATCTATGGCCATGCAACGGATGTTGAGATTCGCCCTTTGAATGAGTAAAAAGCAGTTCAAGCTGCTGTAGACCTTATTGGAGAACTCTTTGTCTTTTCGGTAATATGGATTTAGATATGCAATTTGCTAAAGCTGTTTTACTTTTACTTATGGGTTATTATTATTGAAGACATGGAATTCATGTGGGAAATTATTACAGTTCACTTACAGCAGTTAACTTTAGTGGTGGAATCTACTGTATGCTGCATGGTGATATAGAATTTTGCTAAGAATTGAATGCAATATATAAAAGTTATTATGTGAAATGGGACTCAGTTAACAAATCTGTGTCTGGCTAATTCCAAATATCAAGCATAATCACCGTGAAATTTGAAATTCTCACAATCTTGTTTAAGCTAAAATTACATCGAATGGAAAATCTTTGCTGTTTTCCCTGTCTGTGCTTTTGAGTTTTGAGGTATAAACCTTGTCAGAAATTATTGAAATTTTGAAACTTGGGCAATAAGCTTTATTACTAAAATGTCAGCTTTTGTTTCCTAGACGTGGTTGAGTGGGTACCATGGTTGTTTACCTCGAGTTAACTCTTAAACTCTTAAACTCTTATGAGTTTATGATCGCAGGAAACAAAAACAAGTTAACTGATATGCAAACACCTTTTTTGTCAAACTCATTCAAGTTTAAGATAACTTTGAAAAAATTGGTTACTCTCGACTCTACTGGCATGTTTATGAGCATGAATTTGCACATGGTTTCTCCCTGAAAACACAGTTTTTTGTCAATTTTGTTTGTGATTGGATTGGAGTTGAATTGCCTCTGTATTGCATATCTATTGAGTTCATGAATCTTATTTATGTTTTCATTACTATTTTTTTT